>JAUCMO010000500.1:0-287500 GCA_032399605.1 Melipona beecheii | reverse complement strand
GCTACTTTCGGTTGAACGATTACAAGTTGTTTCAACTTGGTTTAGGTTAGGTTTTTGTGAACTTCAGGTCGATTGATTCAGTAATCCGATTAAAAGTTATCTAATGTAAATGCAGCTTTCTATGCTGTCGTCCAATTCCCATCCGCTTGATCAATGAGCGATCAAACTCGCTTGAAAATTCTTTTTTTTAGTATCTTAGAGATTGTAGAACAGAATGGACGTCGAGGAGATTATTATAATTATGAAATCACTTTCCAGAAGAAAAGAAAAAAACTATCAGATACATCCTTTGTTACAAAAATGCTGTAATAAAGGATTATTTATATAATTTTTTTTATTCAACGAGCTTCTATGATTCTAGAATCATCATTGACTCGTATTTTCCTTGAAAAGAAACAATCTCTTGCTTTAAATTATTCAAGTATACTAAATAATATAACAGTTCTGAATAATCGGATTTTTCGGATTACTCGGAAATACCGTTTTTATAATCCTGGCTATCGAGTACAAAATAAATTGAAATTCTAAGTATGTTCTACTATTATAAGATTTTGAAATTGTTACTCAGAAATAGCTTTATTGTTACGTCATTCTTTTATGTATTTGCAAAGGGAACAGTCTGGTTTGCCAAAAAGTTGCCGATTCTGTAACGTTTGCATTTGATTCAGTACGTTTCATTAGTCATAGCGATTATACACTTATATATTCTTTTAAATTTAGTAATCACTGACCGCGACAATCTGATTACCGGCGATTAATCGTCAGTGTGTAACGGGTCCAACATGGAGTTTCAACTTTTTCAAGACAGGTGCATTGATCATTGCAAGCTTCACAAGAAGCCATATTTATCCGGATTCTTGATATAAGCACTGGACATTGATGGATGAGACAGTGATTGCAATTCAAAAAGTGCTTCCGAAATGGTTGAAAGTCATACATTTCGTGTGACTCTTTTCAGTTTTTATTTTCATTAGTTAGGCAAGAAGCTGTATTCGCGAGTAAATTTCACAGTTAGCTCCACTTCTTTTCACATTCTTTTTTTTTTTTTTTATTTTTTTATTTAATTTAACTTTTTCGTTTCTTTCTTATGAATAAAAATAAATTTCAACAAGCGAACAGAGATTATTGTGGACGAAATGCTTTCGATATCTTTCCCGTGTTTTCCAACATTTCTTCAGTTTTTTATTTTTCAGGCATTTTCTACGAAATATCAGGCAGTTTAATTTCTGCACTGAATATGCGTTGTATTCTAGATTAAGTACGAATGATAGAAAGAGGTGAATGGCGCGGCGAGAAAACCCAGAGAAAATATTTTTATCAAAATCAAATTTTCTCTTCTTGCGCCGTTGTTACTCCTGACGTTACTCCTATTTCACCTTTCAACCCTTCCCATGTATATATGTTTCCAGACACTTTTAGCATTCATGGTACCACTTTGAAAATATAATAAACGATAATAGCGTATTAACTCTTTGCACTCGAGAGGTGAGTCTCACTCACCATGCGGTTTGATGCCGCAACTCGAGAGGTGACTGTCACTCACCACTTGGTATTATGGGTATTTATTGGAGTCATAATAAATATGGGGACAATGCCGTTGGCGAATTTGCAAGAGTACTGGTCACTGAATGATGTCAGTTACATTCCTTTTTATTCAAACAAATTTACCAGAGACAGATTCAGCCAGATTTTTTGGATGCTTCATCTAAAAACAATCCCAACAACAGATGCAGGTCCAAGAACACGTTTGCAACTAAGCTGCTTTCTTGAGTATATCAATTCCAAACTTTTGAAATATTTTACACCGGGAGAAGAAATTTGTGTGGATGAGTCCACCATCAAATTCAAAGATCGGGTTTCTTTTATTACGTATAACCCGAAAAAACCAACTAAATGGGGTATTAGAGTTTACACAATGGCAGATTCAAATACTGGCTATATCTGTGGTATTCTTCCTTATTATGGAAGTCTTACCACGGAGAAATTGATAAGGCCCGGCCTTCCGATATCAGCAAGAATACCGCTGCACCTTTATACGATGCTCCTGGAGAAAGTGCCTGGTAGTCAAGGACACCATATGTTCACCGATCATATAAAAAAACCAAAATTTGGCACGAAATCGACAGTAGCATTCCGCAAAAGAAATATCTTAGTTTTATCATGGAAAGACAAGAGGGTTGTCACGTTCTTGACGAATTGGAATAATGCAGGAATGACTCCTGTGAGAAGAATGTTACAAGGTGGTGTTGAAGTTATCCTCAAGAAGCCTAATATTGTAATAAATTATATAAAACACATGGGCGGTGTCGATCGTGTAGATCAATTAGCCGGAACGTACCGTTTCTTACGAAAATCCTTGAAATGGTGGCGTAAACTGTTTTTTTGGAGTCTGGAAATTTGCTCAATAGATTCATATATACTTTATAAAATGACTAAACAGCAGAGAGGAGAACAGCCGCTTAGTCACTTGCGGTATGTGAAAACCTTAGTTCGGTAATTGACTGGAGATTTTCGTCAGACACGTGTTCGATCTTCAACTTCAACCTCCAATTCCGAAAACATCCGCTTAGATGGAAAGCTGCATAACATTCTAACAGGAGTTAGGAAGGATTGCAAAGTCTGCTCTCGAAGAAATAAACATGGCAAAAGACATCAAACGACATACTATTGTGATACTTGTCCTGAAAAGCCGGGTTACATCTCGGCAATTGTTTCATAAAATATCATACAAAGCAAAATTACAAAGATTAATGTCTAAGAAATTATCTTCGTAAAGATGTAAAGATACATTGAATATTAAAATATAAGAGTTTTGTGTGTTACTTTGTGTGTGAATCATTTTACGTTAGAGGTAGTAAATTCACTGTAAGCGCTGCGAAACGTCTGGTTGGTCTGCGCGGAAACGGCCTTGAGTGCAAAGGGTTAACCGTTTGAATCCCAGGAATCATTGAAAAAACATTGTCGAAAAATGCCGAAGAGTGCAATAGCGCTGTTATTTTAACTGTTATTTTCATTTAAATAATATTTGTTTCTAAAAATATTTTTAATTTGTAACTTGTTATTTTATAAAATACATATGTATTACTATATATCTGTATGTACTATTAGTTATAAATATTTCAACTTTTGTTTAATAAAAATTATTGAGAAAGTAACAACGAAAATGTTATAGATTCAAATGTACTGAAATTTTTCGACATGAAATCTAAACAGCGCGATCGCGCTGCCTAAATGGTTAAGTACGTTTTATGCTTTTCTGTCACAGTTTCCTACCTCCTCCTTTTTTTACTTTTGCTATCAACCATTTTTCTTTTATCAACCGGATTATCCTATTTGGTAAGCGAACATTCTCGCGGTATACTGCGCGAAATCTGTTTTTACAATTCCAATTTGTGAATTTTCGAGAAAAGACTGCTGGAAAAATTTCGATTAAACTACTGAAAACCGCCGAGGTTCGCGGGGATCGTTCTATACTCGTCGATATTATATCTTTTTCTAGCCTGCTGTGTCGAAAAGATGAGAGTTTTCTAGCAACATTGATGAATGTTGTCGAAAAAATTAGCGTTTTGAGGAACGGTAAACGATGCAGTGATAAATTGCAACTCATATAATTGTTATTACGATCGATCAGTGTTATAAAGTTGTGACATAAAATTTCAAACTATCAACGGACCACCATTTTTCTCCGTCGTGACCATGTTCGAGGATTCCGTTTGAAAATATGTAACGCAATTTTTTCTCTTCCCTCCGCGCGGAAGAATGAAGACTCGAGACAGTTTCTTAATCTAAAATTGTGCTTCTTTGTTGATAAAACGTCGGTAATTTTTTCTGTATCGATATTCCTTGAGTACCGCAAAAAATACTTATATTTACGGTAAAAATGCCCGATATCGATATAAGCTAACTAGCTACGAGTTTCCTCGGAAACGTAAAAACCCAAGGTAGAAATTCGTGCTAGATAATATGCGGAATTTACATCGACAAGAGCCTCCTGTTCTTAGAAGTTCCTACAAATTTCCGTGAGGTGTGAACTCGGCTGAAGGTGTTAGTGCAAAAAGTAGTTGCAGCAGCCAAAACCACTTGAAAGTATACGGCAAAAGAATGTGAAGTAGATAATTAGAAAAGACGAGCATTTTCGTGGTTGTAGTCGTTCCTTCGTCGTGATATTTGTATTTCGTGGAACGAAGCACGGAAACGCGAACGAAAAGTACTGGAATACATCCAATGACGTACCTGTCGTAAGAAAACCGGGAAATGCGCTCAAAAACCGGGATAAGGAGAAAATTTTCTCCTTTGGTGAAGAGGTGAGTTCTCAACGCTTTAACTTTCGTTGACGAGCCGAAAGACAAATATGCTTGAGGACGACCTCGACGAACTCTTCAGAAAAGACGACAAGTTGTTTTAAATTCAAAAGTAAGTATTTGCGCCTCCGATTATTCGCATTTAAATTCATTTGTGTTAACGGTTCTTGCTCGGTGGGTCAAGCTTGCTTTCTTTTTTTCTCCTTTCGTACGAGACACACCGTTTTGTCACCATTTTTATTTCCATTAGAGACAAAGAAGCGGCAATTATATTTACTCGAGCAGCGGAGGCATTCGTTTCTTGGTTGAATCAATGCTAGCTAGGTTTGGTAAGCTGGGAGAATCCGTTCATTGATCGGTTCTTTTTAAAGAGTCAGCGATTATCGTAGCATACTTCATGGATCACACGTTTATCGCTCGCTTCCTATCTCCCGAATTAATCTGATCGGTCTTGAAGGCGTTCTCGAGAAAAAGAAACGATGCAGATGGAGAATGCAAACGGTGTGCGGCACCTTATTTCTACTCCTCTATTCCTTTCGACATAGAATCTTTGCGAGCGGCGCAATCTTTGATTTCCGATGATCGGATATCGGACTACGTGCGGAACGTTAGATCGTGCACTTTCTTGTTTCCGTTTCCGGATTCAGACAAGCAACCAATCTGGACCAGGCTTATCGATTTTCGATGCCGTTTCCTTCTACTTACCGATCGAATTCGTGGAACGGTAAGTAGAACGAAGAAAATGGAGGAATATGCACGTGCGCGATAGTAGATGAAATGCGGATAGTAAGATTGGGTGATTAACGAAATCGCTGATGCACAAAAGCGATGATATCGATTCGTACCGCGTGGTAATTTTGTTGCGCGAAAAAAAAAATATATATATATATATATGTGGTGAACATATATATGGTGAATAATGAAGAAAAGTGCTTTAGCGAAGAAAAGAAGCAAGCGGAAAGAGAAGAAAGGATCGAACAAGACAAAGACAGAGAGAAAAGAGAGACGAGAACAATGTCCAATCTTTTTGTTCTCTCATAACGATTCCATTAATTCGCTTGGCTACGACTATCTACGGGAACAGAGACGAACCGTTCTCTTATTCTGTCGCGGTGCATTGTCAACGATGCACGAATAAGCGCGAGCACAACAAAAGTACTGCCGGAGAAAATAAGAAAGGCGGCCGGTGCAAGTGGAAAAAGGGTAGCAAGACAGTCGTAAAACTCGTAATGGTGTCGTGAAATAAAAGAGGAGTTGTGAAAGACGAAGGTCGGAAATCGGGAAACGAAAGACGTCATGAGTCTAGGCCATATTCTCTCATTTTCCGTTGGAGTATTAGAAGTAGCGAGCACGAAGCCTCTCCGCCAAAATCGGACTCGTCTCATGGTTCACGGTTCACGGTTCATGGTTCATGGTTCACGGTTTGACAGCGAACCACGGCGCCTCTATTTTTTCTTGACCCGCTCGATTCTTCGTTACAGATATCTCTCTTTCTTTTTCTCCTTCTCTCTTTCTCGTTTCTCTCGATTATCGTTGATCTTCGATCTCACGAACTTTTTATTGTATGTATCGAATGTAAACGAAAAGTAAACCGAAATATTTGTGAAATATGACATTTCAGTATCGTGAAAAATTCTGAGAATGCGTCAACTTAAATCAAAGTGATTTTGAACGATCTATTTCTTACGATCGAGCAAATAATCGTATCGCGCGATTCTCCAAAGTTAGATCAAATTTTAACGCTAGACTCGATAGCAATTCCACATATTTTCTAGTTCAGTTTACGCGATCGTTACATCAAGGCTGCTGCATAATGCATGCGCTTTCACGTGCCACGATCGCTAATTCATGCTTAATCGATTAGCACACATCGCTTATGGGATTCTCTCAATTCGTTGTTGCACGTTTTTCATTGCCTCGTCTAAATTTTCTTTTAGAATTTGGAATGGTCACTTGAATTTACAGCTAGCTTGCGTTCACGATACCATCGATATCAAGATGTTTTATCTAGATTGATATCATAATTATGACAGTTACTGTTTACTATTATTGATTGCTGATTATTATTATGGGTAAAATTTACATATAGTAGGTAATAGGAATAGTAAAATTTATTGATAACAATGAAATTTTTTAGAAAAAAATATTTCTGTTCGGGATCGAACCGGGAATCTTCCGCGTGTTAGCCGGATGTGATAACTATTACATTACAGAAACTCTCTATGGATCTCTGCTCGAGCTTCATTTTTTTATTTTTCATTAATAAATTTTAGACTTGCTTTAATAAAACGGAATAATAAGAGCGGAACATGCGTCTATCTATCGGAGTGGGAGTAAATGTATGAGTGAGCGTAACCAGTAAATGCGGCCACGAAGTATTTTATGTCGCATGAAATTGAAATGTCACGAGCGTCGTTTCCGTATCTGATAACAAAGCACAATAACACACACGACTGCGCAATAATGCACACGTGTGTACAATGTACGTATTTATCTCGATATGCACGTGCCGAATATATAATTTCGGATATAAATAAATCAGAACTAACACTCTAATAACGTTTTCAAAAAATCTTGAAAAATGTTCAACGAAGAAGAGATTGAGAACTGTAAACGTATTATAGCACATAAATTAATGAGAGTCGATAATACGAGTCATTTAATTCATTTCGTAACATCATCGGTTGGTTCTACATACACATATCTTTTTCATAAGCGTTGTATAATTATCGCTTCTTCGTAACAAATTATCTATTGGTTCAAAATCTTTGCATAATAGTAACAAATTTGATAATTTACCAATAATTGGTTATACAAAAGTGATCTGATGTAATTTCGTAACACAAATGCATTACATTAAAGATAAGTTTGTTAAAGAATTCAATATGAATACAACTAATGAATAATTTTTATCTGATACCTATCTCTGTAGAAGCTTTATTTTATATAAAAGTCTTTATTTTTTTTTTTTTTCGAAATTTCGTTTTTTGTGTTTTATCTCACGCCTCACGTTCAAGTCTGTATACACGTATATCTCTGAAGTATATTTCGTATGCAATGTATATGTTAATCTATAAAACAAATCTGCATAATCTTCTCCTGTATCGCGTAGAGCAGCTTGATTTTGCTTGGCTTGACTTGATTTGATTTGACTTGACCGTATTCTTAGTTGGCGACTACGCTTGGATATATGTACCTGGTTAGGTTTGTTTCGATTTCTTCTGTTTTCTGATTTCTTGTCTTTAAATATTCACAATTTAATCTAAACTTCGATCTTATCGTTGCAGCTCTAACTCACGGATTAATTATCGACCGATTCAAAGCTGTGTTTCAAGGATGGCTAGAATTATGAAATTTATAGTTCGAGAGTTGAACCATACTATGTGCGATCGAAAGTTTTCAATCATTACTAAGAATCTTTGCTCGATTTTTGACAATCGCAGTTAATTTTTGTATTTTCTCAAGAATTCAGTCGATCCGCTCTTTTCAAAACGGCAATGCATTGTCCGCCAACAGCGAAATGTCACGAAAATAATTAAAACGAAAACATTCATCGTAAGGCTTATTACATAAAAATCATTACGTTTGTTTCAGAACGGCTATTGAGAATAAGAAATGAGCGAGATAAATTTTTTGAAAAATGACGATGATTTGATTAGAATACATAGATGCAAACTTATCATTCTTTTGAAAACGCTTTTAACTTTCTGCTTGTTTAACGAAATATTAAATCGCGTCCATTGATATGTTTGTCCATTTCATTGCAATTTTTTCTACTGATTACACTTGATGAAAGGGTCTCTACCTGACGTTACACAGTTAGTAAAATTCCATAGTCTTTTCATTCCAAGAGCACTACCAATTACATTTTGATCCCGAAACGGTATGAAAACCGTTCGGTCAAGATTCTCTTTAACTGGACATCCAGGATATCGAGTCGATCAAACTATTGCGATATTTTCTGTGCATGCCAATGCCAATGCGACACAGAAGTAAAATGCTATTTTTGTACGCTATCTTTCATAGCAGTCAGGAAACATCGAATGAATTGAAAGTTGATTTAATTTTTAATTGAATTTATTGCGAGAGACCTTTCCAAAAATGACCAGATTGAAGATCTCTTGAGCGATCTCACATCAATAATAAAAATGAATGTCGAGCAATAACGCGAGTATGGCGGTACGACAGTGCGACGAATGCAACGATTTATACGTGAATTTGTTACTTCACTTTCTCTCTCTGTTTGCTGAGCGGGAAATAATTTAGACGCATGAAATTGCCAGTCGAGCTCTCTAGCGAGTGGAAACGGGAACGAACGAGTTCGAGTAAACCGGATCGTCGTAACTGTTTTGTCGCTTTACGAGAGCATTATCGCTACGGTTCCTAATAGAAGGGCGGGTGTGGACTGAGGAAGGGGCGAAATTGGTGTACGGCAATCAACGAAAATTTATAACGCAAATCGGCTTCGGTTACGACATAATTCTCTCCGATTGGCGATGCATTAAAACGGACGTATATTTGCGGCGACTATTTCCTTGTAGCTGCATTAAAATATTGATTAACGCAACGCTGCGGCAACTGGGTGCACGTGGATCAATGAAAACGGCTTTGCTTAATTAATTAATCAGTTTGCGCCACTTCATCTAATGAATTTGTCGCGCAGTTAGGAATTTTCTAGAATCATTCAACGTTGCTTTGCGGCTTTCTATTATTCAATTTCCGCCCCATCGTCAATCATATTTTATATTCAATCCTTTTTTTTTACTGAAATATGCTGATTGAGTCAAAATATATCATATTCAAAATAAAAATATTTTTTGAGTTTGAGTTTTTGAGATTAGATTATTTTAAAATATCTATGAAAAATCTAAAATTTAAATTTGTATAATTTGTGTAATATTTGTATAAATTCTTTTAAATTTTAGTTGACCGAGTCAGGGTATGAAAAGTGTTAAAGGTCAAGATGAAATTTCGGTCAGCAATGAGCAAATGCGACTGCGATTCAACAAGATATTTAAGATTCTGACATCAATGAGCGAAAGAAATAGCCAAAAAGGAATTGGGTCAAACAGAAGTATGTATACATATACATATATGTATCTATTTAAGTGGTTATAATGCATGTATGTATATCTTAGTAAACTCTCATGGATGTACTTTCGTGTTTGCTCATTCTGAATCTCTTCTATTTATATGAGATAATTCGTCAGAGTATGCATGGATGAACCGCGTACAAAACGTTAAATACGGTTTCCGTAAATTAATCATCACGCTAACATACAGCGACAAATTAACGAATTCATATCTAAAAAAACATGTTTTATCTTTTTCTTTTTATTTAACATCTTAAATATTTCGATCAAGTCATAATTCTCACGTCTCCCGCATCGCTTCGAGCGAAATGTGAATCGAAGCAATCGAAGCAGGTTAAACAAAATATCGAGAAATTACGCAAGACAGAACCAAATAAGAAAGGGATCGAAAGAAGGAGAAAAAAAAAGTATCTATCTGGCAATGAGAAACGTCAAATGCTTCTACATCGGCTGCCACTTATCGATCTTAACGTGCGACCTGAAAACTCGTGAGAAAATTTCTTTCGTGGTTAACTGCGTTTTCAACGAAAAATGCACCAACGCGGAAGGGATCGATCGATCGATTTCTTCCGTGTAATTCGTTTATCGCGTCGTTTCGTGTACCTTTTTTGCCACGTTTATCGCGTTTCTATCAGATTTGGTTAATATTAAGAATTAATCGCATTCAATTTAATAGCGAATCATAACAAGGATTTTTAGACTATATATATCTTTTTATCGAGAAAATTGTATTTGCGAAGTTATTTACCAGTCGAAAAATTCTCTTTTGCAAGCACGTTGAAGACAGTAGTCCGGTAGCGTATGCTTTCTAGTAAACTCGAACTTTGTTAAACATACCCATGTAAATACAATGCTTATACAAATTTGCTTAAACGTCTAAAGAGGCAATACTAGTTGGTTGGGTCGATTGAAATTTAAAGACGCATTCGCGCTCTAAAATCTCCCATTTTATTTCACACTGGATCCGATACAATTCTGCAACCAATTTTACCAGCTGAATTGTACGTGTTCTGGAAATTGTTCATATACGTTGAATATATTGCCATTGCTTGTTTTAAAATGCTACATGAAAAGAAAGCTGAAAAGAATGTAAAATTTCATAAATACGGATTGGTATTTGGTGGATTCAATCGAATCGTGTATCACGAGATGTTGGCTGAAACAACGGTCAGTTTCGTACTTCTTCATTAACGCATTATTCAGCCGCGCGAGACAAGAAAGTACTTCGAAGAATGACGCTTCACTAAGCACGTAATTTATAAGGATGCATCAATATATTATATCAACGAGAATAAGTACAAAAGAGGATGAGAAAAGGAGCAAACTGTGGAATCCATTTCCGAGTCGAAGGTACGTTTCGTAACTGATCTTTTGGTTTATTTTTATTAGTAAATAAAAATTTTATTAGCAAATAAAATTTTAATTTGAGTATTAATAAAATAATTAAGTATTATCAGAATTTTTTTCTTAAACAATATTTATCGTTCTTGAGAACGATTATAAAAACGATGATCCTCATTTTCTAGGTGACATAATTTATTTTGTTTTATTTTTATATTTTTTATTTGTTCAAATAAACGGAATACATCTTTTAGTATTATATAGAATAGATTGGACAGAACACAAATATAGTATATAAGAGATAAAATAATATAATGATAGTGTTAAGGACAGTCTCGACTGTTGTCGATCCTGTTCGTCTGCGTATATATATTTTGGCTTGAAGGACCACCCATTGCTGTGTGAAATTGATTGAATGTCGAATTTGTAATTATGTGAGTGATGCACTCACCAGGTGGCACAAGAAGCACACTTTGTACTGAAGAGCTTGACTTTACTTGCCGAACCGTGTTGGCCCTTTTTATACCGTTGACTTCATTGTCTTCTTCCCGATCACGTGACACATCTCTAGCCTACTTCTGGCCTTAACAGATAGTATTAAACTTCCTTTGAGATAGAAATATTATGTTTCAAGATTAATACCGAGCTAGAGAAAAGATTTATTTTGTCGTGATAGCTGATAAACACATCCGATTGATAGAGTTGAAGAGACTATAAGATATTCGGTACTGTTATATTCGCAATATGATTTTATGTCTGGAAATAATAATAACAGTAACAATAATAATAATAACAACGCTAATATATAACAATAACAATAATTATAATAACAACGCTAATATATAATATACTTAAAATTTCCGAGTAATATATCGTACTACAAAGAATACATATCGTACAAATGAACAGAGTGTCATACATGATCTGTCAGTTCTCAAAATTCGAAAAATTTTTGAGAAATTAGATTCATAGTTGTGACAATCAAGTGAAATAAGTTGACTGACATATCTAACTAAATTTTTAAGAACCTATGCTGAACATTTTTTATGACAAAACACAACTTTTAATACAAAGAATACAAAGAATACAGCAAAACTCAAGATAAAAGTTAAACAAGACTCAATTGTATTAACATCTACAAAATTCTGTTAATGAGACTAAGCATTTTGTAATTATGGTTATTTATATTTGTAAGTTTATATATGTAAGAAGACAGAATAATTTTATATAATCAGAAGATAAAATATATTGTTTAATGGTATATATCTTATGATTAAAATGAATTACATTACATTTGTGAGTATTGAGAAATAATCTATTCACTGAACTTCATTTAACTAAGAGGTCGTTCTGAATATAAAAATATTTTAGAGGTGAATCTGTGGCGTAGAAAAGTCTAAGATTATCTGCGAATAATAAATACTTGTAGTAATAATTGTTGAAATATACTTATGTACAAAGGTTCTAAGGAAGAGGTCCTAATATTTATTTAGAAAAATATTTCACAAGATAATTTTTTTCTACAATTCTTAATTGATCGGAATAAATACGCATTAATAAAATAATAAATTCGCGATACTGATCGATCTCGGTATTATAATATCCATTCAAAAAATCCTCGTTAATAATGGCGTACTGTTACGTGATCGTAATGCAAAACTTTTTGGCGAACAACGTGCCACGGAATAATGAACCAAACGGTAGGCGCATTCTCTTTGTCTCTGTCTTCATCGATGGCAATCATTTACTGTGGTATAACAAACAAATTTATATTTTATTTACGATCAATGATTCATAGAGAAAATTTATCAATCATCCTTCGGTTCGGTAAAATAGAAGCAAGCAACCAGTTTGATATTAACGTTGCTCTTTGTTATTCTAATTAAAGACGTCCTTTAATAAATCTGCCACGTATTTAGGAATTTTGTCAGTAAAGCAGCACTTCAAAAAGCAAGGGGCTTTTTTAAATTTTTGAATTTCAAAATTCAACTGCCAGCATAAAAAATTCGTAGCTTCTAGTACGATTAATCAGAGAATAGTATTGTATGCTCAAAAAAATTCAAAGAAAATTGATTTTTAATTTTATCTGAAGCAATATCTACCTTTTTGAGTTGCTCTTTTGCAAATTGAATTGCTGTTGCAAATGAATATTCCAAATTCGTGAGCTAGCGTTTATATAGCATTTTAACAAATAGATTTGAAAAAGATTTGAATCTAGATTCAAATCGTATGGTTGCGTGCTCTAAGTTATATAAGTACATACATATAGAATGTGTCAAAACGAATGGTACAAAGCCATGGAGAAACTTTTTATGAAAAAATAAGTAAATAGAAAAATGAATAATAATACTTTTTTGGTTGACGCTTCGTTTTCGAAAAAAATCGAGTTTTAAGTTTGATCAAATGCACATATACTCGGCTAACTCCTGCTCGAATGCGTTCAGTTGCTTTCGTCAGTGCTATTATAAATATTAATATTAATAAATATTCCAGCACTGTTAACATTGGTACAAACATTCATATTCACTATATAAGTACGATATAACGTGAAAATATATAATAATGAAAAAAGTTGCTTCGTTGTGACTGATTCAACGACCAGCTTCAAAGTCAAATAAGTCCCGAAAGTATTTATCAAAATGTGCCAATACTATATCGATATCCGCGTATAAAAAACTAAGTATTGTCGACATTCCGTTCCATATCCATATTGAACGCATTCTGGTAAGAGTTCGTTAAGTACATGTATATCAAATTTCAAACTCAATTTTTTCGAAAACGAAGTGTCAATCGAAAAAATATTATTCGTATTTTTAAAATTATTTTTATTTTTGCATATACAATCATCTGTCTTTGAGACATCCTATATACACTTCTCGTGTGTCGAAATAATTTTTAAATCTCTTCCTACACATAGTACAACTCGATGTTTTATTGTACATCAAGTAAGCACGATAGAAATTGATCGCGTATAAAATTTCATTGTAAATGAAATGCTCTTTTCTCGAGAGAATAACCATCGCGAGATCGTAACGAGGATTTTATTGTGAGCTCTGTACATTTATCGAGGCAATTATCGTCATTGCTATTAATTTCCACTCGATCGACACGAGCATAATGGTAGGTAGCAAGGCAGAAAGCCAAGTTAAAAGCGATTTTGTCAAGTTTTGTTTTATTCACTACCAGTCGCTGTTGTCGTCCAGAATTATCATTGTTCAATAGTATCCTGTCGAACAATCATTTTCCTCGAGTGCCTGCTGCACGTCAATAAATGTATTTCCGTTTTCGTCTCGATTCTCTCGCAATAACACAACGCTCGTTCATCGTTTCATATCATTCATCGTTCATCGTTTCACAGTTTATGATTCACCGTTATTACAATTCCACATTATGCATGCGTTCAATGTTTCACCCATAACGCCGAGAATTTCACGGGCACTAACGTTGTTGCAATAATCGCGTTACTACAAATTTTCAAGAACTATCTCTCTATCATTTCATCGTCTTTCTTGTTACGATTCTCATCTCATTAATTAGAAATAAAAAAATCTATAGGTTGACTTAGGATTTAGACTATGATTATAGTAAATACATGATTTGATGAATTATCTGACAATTGACAAATGAAACATTCAAAAAAGAACCAAACTACTCATAATATACCGGGTGAGTCACTTAAGACTAAAAGTTGAAATATTTTCGAAACGATTTGTATCAAAAAATTGTATCAAAAAATGTTTTAAACAAAAGGTTGATTTTGAAAGAAACATTAATTGATATAATTGATATTTTTTAATATTGATATATAGAGGGCGTTTAAGGTGTTTAAAGTTTTTTAAAGTGAAATCGTATATTTTTTAATACATTATTTGATTCACTTGTCATTCTCTATAAAAAAAGATTATTGAAAAACCATTAATTCGGAAGATATTTTATCTACAATATTACAGTATGATACTTGTTCAAAATCGAATATTTTTGCTCAATTTCATGCTCTTTAGTCGTCAGATGGTATTTTGTTTTTCAGATTATACCATTAACCAGATTTGAACTCTCATTTTATTTTGTGACTGATTCTAAAAAATAAAATCTATGTTGTACCAATAACTACTGAAGATGTGCGTCAAATTATCAAACAATGTAAAAATATCATTGCATTGATGTCAAGTAATGCATTAAGTAATTCTTTAAAAATTAGATTATAAAAATGTTTACATGTCAATGGTCATCACTTTAAATATATTTTATAATAATGTTTATGTAATGAAATAAATATTTATTTTATTTTAATCACAAGAAATAATTAATAAATGTTATACATTTTCCTGTTATTACTAATGTATTTTAATTAAAATATTTCTTGAGCTAATGATTTTTCAGTATGAATGGTTTAATATTTTCCTTGTAGAGAATAATGAATCGATTAGTGTATTAAAAAATATACGATTTCAGTTAAAAATTCCACTAAAAATATACGGTTCACGATCTTAATGCATGACCTTCTATGCATTATTAAAAAATAATAATTATATCAATTAATAGTTCCCTCGAAACTATTTAATTTTTGTCTAAAATATTTTTAGACATAATAAATCGTTTCAAAAATATTTCAGTTTCTAGTCTTAGATGCTCACCTGTATACGTGCATTAATGTGTTTTTAAAGTAAATTTGGAAGACATGCATTCTATTAAACACAAATATCACCATAATACAATGAACTTTGTAAAATATCATAATAGATTGTTCGTTTTCTTCAAATTCCTAAAATGCTTTGTACACTCACTGTCCGCGATCTTCTTATACATGTGTGAAACTTAGAGTTATATGTTTTATGTTGAATCTATAATCAATCAGATTTTTATTCTTTTCAAATGTCTTTTTGTACAAGTAGGTAAATAATGACCAATATATTTCTTTTCTAATTATATTCGATCATTTTTATATTCTGTATGAAATACCAACTGAACTAACTAGACTAAAACCGAGATTAATCTTTCGCAAAAATGATCATGTTTCGGGCGTTTCTTTTGTAACCCTTCTGCAAATTTATATCAAAGTTGAAGGAATTGCAAGATATATATCACTCCGAATCGTAAAAACGAACAGTTTACAGTACCTTTAGAATTTAATGTGGATATCTACATTTATAAATCTTTTATATTTGATTTTACTCTCAAGACTTGCCTTTAATGAATGAACAATGAACGCGTGTTCGAAATCTTTTCTGATGCCGCGTCCATACTGCCAATAGTTTGGATACCCTGAGAACAAGTTTACAGCAAACTCGTTTGTAAATAGCGAACACTATTCGCTCAAGAAGCGGTATATCAAAGTGTTTGAGCTCAGAATATATATATATATATATATATATTATATATATATATACATGGATGTATTGGATAGTCTCAACGAATTTATTATATAATATATAATATATAGATACAATGATACTATATACTGAGGAATTATTATACAATAATGATTTAATAGTAATTATTTGCAAATAGATCTTACCGATGATTTTTTTAATATATTAAAATCAAGATTTTGAACAACTTTTATATATATAACCGCTTAGCTTTAGTTTCTGAGATATTTTCAAAAAATTTTTAACATTTTTACTTTGATGTTCGTTGGATTCCGCAGTAATTATTTAGAAAAGAGTAATCCTTCAATGAGATTAAAATATATTGCCAAAATCATCGTTCTGAACAATTTTTCCTTAT
This sequence comes from Melipona beecheii, assembly GCA_032399605.1. Taxonomy (NCBI): domain Eukaryota; kingdom Metazoa; phylum Arthropoda; class Insecta; order Hymenoptera; family Apidae; genus Melipona; species Melipona beecheii. Next base: position 271,038 of record JAUCMO010000500.1, on the reverse strand, counting down.
ATATATTATAATATATAATATATATAATAATATTATAATAATATATAAGGAAAAGTTGTTTAGAAGGATGATTTTGACAGCATATTTTAATCTCATTGAAATGAGCGAGGATTACTCTTTCTTAAATAATTACCGCGGCATTCAACGAACATTAAAATAAAAATGTCAAAAATATATATACATGTAACCGCCACTGAGCAAAATATAGCCAATTCTGTATTTTATTTACTCTCATCTTATTTGCTGTAATTGTTCAATCGATTAACATCTCTAAACAAACGTGTCAATACTAAATGGAAATGTATGCATTTTACTAATTTAATTGAGACTATTACTGAACTTAGTAATGATCAATAAAATTAAAAATAAAAATACTAAGAGATAGTTGTATATAAGTATATATCAAGTATTCAAAAGTATATACTTCAGTAGATGACACCAAAATTTCATGAAAATTGACACATTTTAGTGAAAATGTAGCCGGTCAGCTTTCGTCAAATCGATATCAACAGTTATTATTGTTTTTGGATGGGAAAGCCTCCGGTAACATTTCTACTTAATTAAAACTTGAGTTTCTCTGTCTCTTCAACAAATTGAAACATAAGATACAAAAATATCGTATGCAACAATACTGATGCATACTATAAACGTACGTTTAGGGTCTTCTCAACAACGATACTTGTATGCGATACGCATACGCTGAATACCGAAAATACACGTAGTCGTAGTAGAGCCTTTTACACGACGATTTTTGCGTCATTATGCGATATCAATATTGCGTATCTCGAGGACCTCAGTCGTTGGCAATACTTTGCAAAACGTTAAAACAAATAAATCATTGAAATAAAATATTCGAAAATATTTAAGTAATTTAACACAATGTGTTACGTCGTTTGATATTATTTAGAAATAACATAAAACAGAATTTTGCGTTATTTTAAAAAAGAGATTTTTCTCGAAATTATTTTTTTATTTGGCTAACAAATAAAATAAATTTTATTTTATTTTTTATTTTAAATTTATTTCTATAAATAATTTCTCAAATACTTTTTGATTCTGTTGAATAAACTATATTTCGCGCTGCGATTATTTGTCATTCTACTTGAATGAATTAACTTAAACAAAAAATAATTTACAAATCATTTATTTGATTCGGATCAAGACAAGACAAATTTATTTTTCCTACGTTATTTTTAAAAATAGAAATAACAAATTAATGAAAATTCATTATTCCAAATTTTTATTTTTCATCTTCACTTTAACACGTTTGTCGCCATGTCACCCATACTGGGTGACGGGTATGTGTCCGTGAGGGCCCCGTCACCCATATCTGGGTAATGTTCTTCTTGGTCAAGTTATAGGATGTTTAATTGGATTTTTGAATTGGAATTTAATGGAATAAGCACTGGCAAATATAAAATATACAAAATAAAAATAAAAAATAAAAAATTTACACATTATATTATACTTTATATTTAAAATAAAATGAAACATTACGTTACGTTCTATGATATTTGTTAAAACAGTTCAAACACATTTGTGATAGTTTTTGACAATTTTTACAACATGTTCTAGTTTTTTTTATATTCTTTCTCGCTTGCTGTCGTTCGAGAATTTGTTTCTTCTTTTGATAACATAGGGACGCACATTCTTCTAATGGGCTTGCCCTGCTGATTTTTACGAATTTCTAAATGGTGAGACACTTTTTTCGTTTTCTTTCTTTCATTGTCGGGCTTAGTATTTTCCGAGTACAACAATTCTCAAACTAGAAGTTCCCATATCTTAGTTTCTGTGACTAGAAGGCTTATCACCTTTTCGTCCAAAAATAATGAAAGAACTTCACCTGGGCTAATGTTGGAAGGCAAATCCATCAAAAGTCCACTTTTTCTGGTGAATGTAAATGATTGTTGCTTGTTGGCGAATTCGTTCCACTGGATATTGTCCAAAGAATCACCAGCATTGGTCAATTCCCCTTCTCTTCTGCTATAGCAAGTTCTTCTAACATCTCCTCAAGGTCTTCACTTGCATATGATTCCTCGTCATCCGAGTTTGAATTTGATGAAATTCTATTTATAATCCTTCTTGTAAAACTCACTACTTCTTCATTACTACTTTCCTCACTTTCAATTTTATTTTTACACTGTGCAACGAATATTTTGAGGATAAAAAATCACTAATGTGCTTGTCAGACAAAGTATGCTTTTTAACTGAATGAAGGTTCTGGGATAAATGCAGTGAGATCCCTCGCAGTCTTCTTTTCGAAGAGATTATTGCTTTCCCCATTTCGTTTCTAAATGTTTTGCTTTATAATGACACGAAGGTTCGAAAACTTTAGGTCACAGACCACGCAAGTGCTTACTCGAATTTCATCGTTGCTATTCCAGCTGATCACTCTGTTTACGTTCTGGCGCTCCGACTTCGAAATTTGGGCCCCGCAGGAAACTCAACCAATTTACGCTGGGCGACGTGTTAAATAAAATGTGATCATGCATAAACATTAAAATCTGTCAATTGACAATATGTTCTCGCCCGCATCTCAAAATCAATCACTGAATCCGATTCAATCCAGAAGGAAACCTAGGAGACAAAGCATTCTATTATACATAAGCCAAAAGAGATAGTATGTACTAAAGCGTTTGTATTTTTTTTTCATTTTCAAATGTGTATCTCATATGTGTATCGTGATATCGATAACGGCAATACAATATCTTCATCTGAAAGTAGCCTAATCGATTTTGTGGCACAAGAAAAAGATTTAACTCAAACTCAATACAGACAACTGAAATTAAAATCAAACTTAGCATAAATTAATTGAAATTAAATCATAATTTACTTAATTACTTGCTATTTTGTATTAAGTATTAGGTTGGATTACATTTTTTAATTTAGTTGTCACGGATATTTTAAGTAGCTAAAAAAGATTAACTAATAATTACAAGTCTTTCTTATTACAAATAAGATATATGTATAAATTAATTCAAGTATAATCATATTTATGGTAGATTAGCTTAACTCGAATCTAAGTGGCATTCTGTGCACATTAAAGTAAAAATGTTAAAAATATTTTAAATATGAATATCTGAAGTTGAGCGGAGGTTACATATAAAGTAGGAAAAAATTGATTCAAACTACTGACTTTCATAATATATTAAAAAATCATCGAAATCGGTGAACTACACGTGATTCGTAATATGTAATTGCCAAATAATACAATAAAAAGTATAATTGTTTCATTTGTAATAAAATAATATTAGAATATTTTGATTGTGAAATAATTTATTGAAAACTTTTTATTTCCATAACGTCTTTAAGATTTTTTAATAAAGTTTCACTACATTTTACTACTGACACATCATGTATAAGGCAGATGAATATTCATTGATGTTGCAGTGTGTGTCATTGATTGAAATCAACGTTGTACTTGATTTCTGAATCTTCCCCGATATTATTATTCAGAAATTGATATTGTTTTGCGATCTTTCTGATCCACATATGGATCCACATATTACAATTATATAATAATTTCCCCACAGTCTTCATATGACAATTTTATCAGAAATTCTTCTTTTCTGAAAATTTTTTTATTAGTATTGATACTTTGTTTTTCCATCAATATTATTTTCTTTTGTTATTAAATATGTAGCTGATGCAAAGCAATAAATTTTTTTCAGACATCTTCCTAAATCTCAAAATTTTTTATGCATATAGGATATTGTAATAAATATATATGTAAGTTAATAATCTTCCTTTTTTATTGACATATTAGGGACAATGTGATAAATTCGCCGTTATAAATAATGCCTGTATATTATGAATGTCAAAAATGACTGGATACCTTAATAAATATCATTGATTTTGGTATTTTATTGATTAGTAATTGAATTTGATTAATGTACAATTTAATCTAAATTAGATTTGATAAATATTGTTGGTCGGCGATATACAGTTGTGTATAGGAATTTCATGGAAGCTATTTATTTAAATTCGTAAAATACAATACAAAGATAAAGGGATGTAAAACAAATCACTAAGTGGCGAATAAGGAGGTGATCGCGTTGGCGCTAAGCTTGTTGTTATGTTGCTACGTTGCTATGTTATTGTATTATACAATGGTACCGACATTCTTCACGAATATCTCGAAAATTAAGAATTCTGGCGGTTATATGCAAAGGAAAAAATTGTTCAAATTATAGATTTCCACAACATATTTAAAAATTATCGAAATCGATGATAATATCCGTTATTTAAATAATTACTGAATTTTCTAACTTTTTAATAACAAATTGTAGAATAAAGAATTTGAAGAATGGTCGTTTTCTGTGTAAGAAATAGTAATTCAGTTGAAGTGATTAAAAAAGTTACAGCCATGATTTAGTCACTATTGAAAGTAACTATACCTTATCTCCTAAATCAAAATTTAGTATATCCAAATTTTCTCTGAGGCATACACTCCAGAAAGCACCAATTTATGATCGAAAATTTTGGACAGGTTCTAATTAATTTGTTTCACTGCGTTTTGCTATGATCGCTATCGTTTTTGTTTCGTTTCTAGTAATATCGCACGAAATCGTTCATATATTCTTTTTTCTTTCGTTTAATTTAATGAACCAAACCGATAAACTTTATTGACGTTTAAAATGTTTGATGAGTGTTTCAGGAATCTTTATGTCGCAAATATTTCCTTCATTCCGAAACTTAAATTGCTTGAGAGATTTTAGTCGATTCAGAGATTCCCCCGGCAAGTCTCGAAAAATATCGAAGAATTTCGAAAATAATTGATGGCTGACAAAAAAATTCCATATTTGAATAACCATATTCGAGAACAATTCGAATAAAATCTATAAGAATGTAATGTATGTACAAGATGTATGTTATACTTGTATATACGATATAATGCTTTGATAAAAAAATGTTTTGAATTAAAATAAATTTCATTAATTTTTAGTGGGCTGTAAATTACAACATAAATTATTCTTTATTAAAATTTTTTTTAAATATCATTATATACTTTTGTTCTTACCATGTTGTAACTGATGTCAAAACAAATTCAATACTATATACCCTCCATAAACAAATTCAATACCCTCCATGTTATGATTTTAAGATGACCTAGAACTTAAAAATCTGAGCTCAAATAATATGAAATATTTAAAACAGCAAAATCGTGCTGTGGTGCAAAGTTTATCGCGACAGTATTATAGCAGCAACAAACATTAATTCACTTCAGCGACTTGAACTGTTTACAAGAAAATGGACAAATTTGAACATCTATTGTAATTAAATATATTGTATTGAATATACACAGTTTAAAACACATTAATTGCAACTTTCTAAAATCAAAGTCATTTCAGGATCATGGTGTGGGGGTGGTATTGAATTCCTTTTGTAAAACTACAAGATGGTAAAAACAAAAATACATAATGTCATTTTAAAAAGTCAAGGTCACCTTGATGGAAGAAAATTTTATATGCAGTTTATAGCCCACTAAAACAGATTGATTTTTGTTCGAAATATTTTATTTTTTCAAACCATTGAAAGTCTATGAAAAATTGCAGCGGCAATTACAGTATATAACTTGTAGATAGGGACTGGCTGAATAATATGTAAAAGAAAACATGATGTGATGAAAAATAAAAAATATATAGAAATGTATCAATGTAGTATTATAGTAAGAAAAATTTCAAAAAAAATATAGAATAAAATCTTTTTATTTAAGTCTTCGTTTTTGAGAAAAAGTTAAAAAATTTATCAAGTATACTTGAATGTAGTTCCAAATGTAACAGATTATCTTATGTGCAAAAATAAGTAAAAAATATAGAATAAAATTTTTTTATTTAAAAATTCATTTTTAAGAAAATATGTTTATACTTTGAATATATTTCGTTAAAAATTCCCTTGGTATACATGATAAATTTTCAAGCTTAAGATTCTCGAAAATGAAGCATCTCATAAAAAATGTTATTTTTATTTTTATTTATATTTTTATAATCTCCTATTAATTATTCCTTCTTATTACGTCTAGAATTAACTAAATTCGAGTATACTTGATAAAATTTCAACTTCGATTTTCTGAAAAACAATGTCCCAGATCAAAATTCATCGCCCATTTTGCTAGTTTAAACAGCATTCAATAATACTTTATTTATTCATAATTTTTCTTAGATTTTCTTTTATTTATATTCAGTTGGCATGATTCTCAAAAAAGAAATTTATTAATTATTGTACACAATTTCATGATGGGTCAATTATTTCCTAAAAAATTCTAATCCGTAATCTGAGAGTGATAACGTATTTGCTTTTTTTATAATGATACAATATTTCATTATAAAAGTGTAACATCTTTAAATTCTATATTAAGTTAATATTATTAACATATTGTATTACAAAAAATATTAGTAAATTTAGTTTAAAGGATAAGCAAAAAATTTTTACTATTCAATCATACACATTATACATAACTTACTTCATTTTTCAAATGAAAACGAACGAGAAGAACGATTAATATGTGATCAAGATATATCAGTAAAAAAAGGTGAAAATTAGGTGAAAAGAGGTGAAAAAAGGTGAAAATTTGACAATCTATTATATGAAATCGAGCCATTTCATTCGTAAGGCTATATCTTTTTCTTATTTTTTCATAAAGACATTCGATCGTACCGAACAGTGATGCGAAAAAATACATTCATCGAGCCAGGGATAAAAACTTTCAAATTTATTATTTTCCCCACAGCAGGAATTTCCCTTGACCGTACTTTCATGTATCCTTACTTTTTATTTCATTGTTGTAGTCATACCTGACTCCCAATTCCAAAATTCGGTAAATTCCTTTATCGCAACTGTCCTCGCCATAAACACATCTGGACTCAACTAACTGCCTACCTAATCCCGTGCCCGAGAAAACATTGGAACCACCACTATATAAGACCACTTACAGAAACTGTTCAGTTTTTTTTCAACATTCTAGCAGAGTAGTCAGTCGTCTTCTCACAGCACTCCTACGTGCAACAATCTTACTATCTTACACATTCCTTATAATTCATGTTCATCGGATTATCAAATCATCCAAATCAATCAAATCTCACTTCTGACGAGTGAATTAAAATCCTACCAAACTTAAAAAAATCAAACCTAACTTGAAACAGCTGCCTTTCATTAACATTAGAAGCAGCAAGCCACCGATCTAATCAACGTTCCTAATACGTGGATTCAAATTGGCATGCTACATCATTCCTACTTTTATTATTCAGCCAGACTCTGTATATTTCATTGCACTAATGTATTCATAAAAAAGATAAGCATGAATATTATTTAATTAGAACCTAAGATATGTTCCAATTGGTTATGTTCTAATATGGAAAATTATATATACAGATATGGAATACAATGTGAATATATGTATGAAATACATATACACTTGCAGACAACTGACGTGATTCTATGTAAAATGAATCAAATAAAATTTTTTCATTCGAAGCTTCGATTTCGAAAAAATCGATTTCGAATATTTTTGAATTATATTAATTATGTTTGAATTAAATTAATTTCCAAACTGGACAGAAGTAAATAATTAACAAAAGATTATTCTATGTAAGAAAATAAATGAGAAATGTAAAATACAATTTCTCGTTTCTATGAAAATTCAATTCAATTTGAATGTATCAAGTATATATGTACTAAGCTAATGAAACACATTCAAAATTATTTCCTTAAAAATGAAACCTTGAACGAAAAAATGTTATGTTTATTTTTCACCCACTTTAAAATATTTTCACTTCTCATTATTCATTTTTACCCAATATTGAATATTTGATAATTTTTCAAACTCCTCTTGAAAATAAAGGCTTTAGTGAAAAAATTTTATTCCTCCTTTTTGACTCATTCTTACATGTCAGAATCACCTTTTAATTAGTTGTGTTGTGCACTGGTCACGAGACTATCCTATATATATTAACCCTTAGAGCGCGGACGACGTTCTGCCGATGCGCTCCAGAGAGACTGCGCGCGCTTAGCACTGACGATCGCTGTGGACGGAATACTTTTCGCCTGTGCGGCCTGGGCTCGGTCGCGCGCTGGGCTCGCGACAAATAATAAAAGAACGTTATTTTCAAGCATCAATTATCTATTAGAATCAGTAAAATTTACAATATAACTTAACATAAAAATAAGAAACAAAAACTAAACGCAATAAATTTAACAAAAATTAATATTTTATTTGTGTATGATAAATTTTAAATAAACAATCATCAATACACATACATAAACCGACATCGCATTTTCTGCATTGATATCGCGTGTCTCATCTTATTTTATGTTTTGTACAAGCAACGCATTTTCTTCTTGCTGATTTACCCTCTTCGTTCGGACATTTTGACAAAAAAATGCATTGTTTGTTTCATTATTTGTCTTTCTTTACTGCCGTTGCTAAGAAACACACATATATTTGTCTCACATAAAGTTACATGTAATACTATTACATGGAAGACCGAAAAAATTGAAAAACGCATATATGCGTCCATAGCGCAATATCCATCGTCCCTGTTGGTGACTCTCACCAGACGCATATATGCGCTCATAGTCCACACAGATTGCTTTCACCGGACGCATATATGCGGCCATAGCGCTCTAAGGGTTAACTGCTGAATCATCTAAAATAACTTAGCGTGAAAATTGTACGAATTATAAACTTTGTGTTCAAGAATAAACTTTACTATTCCTAGAATATTATGGATGTGCATTTATTATTGGTATTCTATAGACAACCACTCTGCTCAGCTGGCAATTAGTTTACCATTTTAATATAATGTTCCTCATTGTATTATTCTTTTTTCTGTCTATTGCGATGAAATTTTTATGAAGTAAGATTGCTCTATGAACGTGTGAATACCCAGCGGTACTTTCGAATCTGACTAGATCTATTGTCGTTTACATCACAAATGACATCGTTTTACAGTCTGGTTAATGTGTACATCATTTTTCCCTTATTTTTTTTTGTTTTTTTTCTTTTTTTTTATATTCACACGAACTAGATTCATCTCTATGCCAAACGCAGACCCATTATAATTCCCAACACGCGCCAAGCGTTCGTTGTCATTTATCTCTGACACCGGGCACAATACGTGTAATCCTCTTGCGTTTTCATCCTATTTTCTTTAATATCACGACTATTTGACACAGCCTGATATATTTCTTCTTCTTAAGAGTATTCACGAAATTGCTGTTCCTCTCTGGCCCGAAATGCCAGAAAAATTAAGATCTTTCACGGCTTAACGCTCAAAATTTGAACACCGGTTACGAATGTATCTAGTTTAACTCGCAGCCAATATTCAAGAATCTGAATATGTTAGAACTGCATCCATTCTGAATTGGAGCTCGTCGTCATTCACGTGATTTCTATAATGATTTTCAGAAATAAGAACTAGAGTACGAAAAGAAACAATAACACAGAGACCGCGAAACTTTTATCAAGTTTTAGCAACACAGTTAAGTGTCGCAAAATCAGTCAACGAAACAAAATCTTTGACTGAATTTTTGAAACCGCACGCTTATTTTGTGAAGTAGTTCGATTGTGCTATATGGCGGGACAGTTAAAAGAGGCTGTCGCTTCACTGAATTGACTCATCGGTCCTTTTGGTTAAAAGCTTACCAGTAATTATTTGAGAGTCAAACGAGCGGTTCGTTTTGTTCAAACACCGATAAGAGTTAAATTTCGCGTTCAGAATCGTTATGGAATTACATATATCATATTACTTAGTTAGCAATGCGCATGTTTGTTAATGATACGGTCAAATCGCTACAGAAGCATTATGTAAATCAGCGTATTCTTATTTCGCTGCGTTATCAAATTGATCAAGTCTTTCTCTTTATTTTTGTCCCCTTTTTCTGCTTTTCGAATCGTCGTTTTTTACGCTCTTTTGTCGTATTTTTTCGTTACTTCGAGTATTTGAACCTCCGAACAATTTTGCTTTTCTTCTCCTCGACGATTTATTCAAATTTTCGACTTCTTGCGTACATGCGATGTGAATAGCTATTAATTAATTTCTACGTAATTTAATGCATCACGCGACTATTGTTTTATAAAAATTACTATATCTATTAGTAATTTTGAATTGAAAGAGTTATTTTAATTTAAATGTTAATCTAAATGTTTTTATCAACACAATTTCTTAAATCATATTATTATTTATTTTCTATCTCAATTTACTATCTAATTTTCCTTTTTCTTAGCGTTAATGCTCATTTTCTGCAATTCTATTAGAGATTTGGAGAATCTTCCTCTAAAATTGGAAGAGACAACGCCTCTTGACTTTAATCGACTATCTCGGTAGAAAACGAAGACTAGTTATTATCCGATGCCCCCTAAATCTTATACCATATTTATGCTGTTGATAAGTTGATCTTGTCACCATAAACTTACTCTAGATTACTTATAATGTATACGATTACAATTGGATCATTTAATACAATACGATCAAAAAGTTAATATATTTTTATTATATGTTCAAAGTTATATGTTTTAGAGATCTTACAATAAAAAAATAGAAATGTAGGAACATCGTTAATTATTTTTGCTGAAAGAACATTCGAGCGTATCCACAAAAGCGGTCTACAAAATATCTTCCATAAATCAAGACACTTTATTGATCACTGATAAATTTCTATTTAGCTTTAATTTCATCTTAGTTGTTTGTTTTCGTTTCATTGACAATGAAATCTTTTTCCTTTATCAAATAAGATGACATAAGAACGACTACCAAAATTAGTGATATAACTGCGTCTGCGCGATGAAAACATTTTAAAATAATGTGAGAAACATTGCAAATAATAAAAACAGAAATATAACAAGGAAAGTCGCGTAGTTATAACAAACGTGAAAATACAATCTCTCTTGATAGAATCTTGCTTGTACCAAATTGTACAAAAATAAAAATGCAGAAATATCTGCGTATTGCGGCTAATATAAGGATGTTTTGTTGGGAGTTATTTCAGATGCAAAATGATATCAGAATTATTCGATCGGGTTCGGGATTGTTTAAATCTGATTAATCATTTAAAATTGGAAAGGATTAATATATAAAGTGACGGATTATGATTTTATACAAAACTGTGTATTGTATTCAATTCTGTTATACTTGCGCCAAAATCTTATTGATACAGAATCTGACGAAAATGTTTTAAGACCTCCTGTTCTTTCATTTATTGCGCTTTCAACACGTATCTCTGGAAGAGGATCAGCAATCCAATGTTACATAAAAATGGACGATGATATCATAGTCGAATCCCTGACGAATTCCAGAGGATTTGCATTTTGCTACAAGAACCATTAAACTGATGGTCGTTTGGAAATTCTGAAGTTTATAGAAGAAACTTCGTTAAACTAAAATAATTTGAAGAAATTAAAAATACATCCTGTTGTATAAGAAAAAAAGATATTTACACAATGAGAGTCGTTTCAAAATAAAGTAATGAGCGCATGTATAATATTGCTAAGAAATTCACAATATTGTCGTTTAATGTTAATTGAGGCAATTCCTAGTCATAAAGACCTTCGTCAGCATAATTTCTGGACAACAAATGTTATTTCTTCGGGAAAAAAAACACAGTGGTGTGATATGCACAGCTTCTCTCTTTCATTTCATCTGGACTGTGGTCTTTTTAAAAGAATTATATACGTATTTTCATATTTAGCATCGTGATAGATTATTGAATTCGTCTTGACATCATCTACTGCACTGTGAAATAAAAAATACATGGTGTTATTTAAAAAGGTCATTGTTCGCGCACGTGTCTAGCGATGCGAGATCTTTTTTGTTGTTAGTGGACTGTATGTATTTTCGCGCGCGTGATATCAGGGGTTTTCCCCTCGGTGGTAATTCTAATGTCGCGAAAGATAACCTGTGTTGCTTGGAAGTCGATCCTATTCTAACTTACAAGCTAAAGGAAAGCACGAAAGCTCTCTGTTCCTTTTCCTTCGGCTTCGGGAAATCTTGAACCTAAGGTAGGGCACAAAAGGTGGATGTCCGATGCCGTTTTTAGGTGATTTTGCGGACCCGTGTTTTGCACGTGTTCGGGAAAGTTGATTTCATGTTTCAGTCTACGGTCGAGGGCCTTGTCTGCTGTAGAACAAAGCTCAGCCAGATAGCGAAGGTTTTATGGCGACACAGGCCTGTTGGAGGCTCAGGGCACTTAAAACTCATAAACTTTCCTCGACGTGCCTGCACCCAGACCGTGGATATTGTAGGATGGAAACTCTCCCGAACAGTCATCCTTTTTAATGAAAAAACAACTTTTTTTTTAATTCTGTGCATTGTAGCTTGTACCTGACTGAACACGATTTAATTTTTGTTTTTATCAGACCATCGAAAGTGACGCATTCTGTATAGGAGATTAAATAACCGGTATGTACTTTAATTGCAATTTAACCATGTTTGAAAATTCAAAGATCAAATAATTACAAATGTAAATGATTTTAATGATTAATAGGTAATATTGAAGTAATGTTTTGAAGAATTTAAGCTTGATGTGAAAAATACATCACTGTATTTAGTAAGCTCCAAAAAGGATTCTATATATAATTCAGTAGATTGTAGTTGAAAATAATTGGATACATTTTATATAAATGTTATAATATGATATGATATTTAGAAAAATTCAAATCTGATTTATTTAATATAGAATCTAAATTGCAGTTGTAGAGAATAAAACAGATTGTAGTTCTAGAATATCACAACAGTCACTTATTTAAATGTTTTAATGATATTGTTTATAAAAATGATTCATCGCATTGGGTAAGTTTTTCAGTAATAGTATTTTCGAAAAATTTCACTATTAACACGTTCGTCGCCATATCTGGGTGACGTTCTTCTTGGTCAAGTTATAGGATGTTTAATTGGATTTTTGAATTGGAATTTAATGGAATAAGCACTGGCAAATATAAAATATACAAAATAAAAATAAATAAAAAATTTACACATTATATTATACTTTATATTAATTTATATTTAAAATAAAATGAAACATTACGTTACGTTCTATGATATTTGTTAAAACAGTTCAAACACATTTGTGATAGTTTTTGACAATTTTTACAACATGTTCTAGTTTTTTTTATATTCTTTCTCGCTTGCTGTCGTTCGAGAATTTGTCTCTTCTTTTGATAACATAGGGACGCACATTCTTCTAATGGGCTTGCCCTGCTGATTTTTACGAATTTCTAAATGGTGAGACACTTTTTTCTTTCTTTCATTGTCGGGCTTAGTATTTTCCGAGTACAACAATTCTCTAACTAGAAGTTCCCATATCTTAGTTTCTGTGACTAGAAGGCTTATCACCTTTTCGTCCAAAAATAATGAAAGAACTTCACCTGGGCTAATGTTGGAAGGCAAATCCATCAAAAGTCCACTTTTTCTGGTGAATGTAAATGATTGTTGCTTGTTGGCGAATTCGTTCCACTGGATATTGTCCAAAGAATCACCAGCATTGGTCAATTCCCCTTCTCTTCTGCTATAGCAAGTTCTTCTAACATCTCCTCAAGATACTGTTCCAAGATGGCGCCGAGATGTACTGACGTGTTCACATCGCTCCGTCTGCAATTGCGAAAAGTACCGGTTTAAAGTGTTTGGAGAATTAAAAGTTGACTATCAGTGAGTTCAGGTTGGCGAAACTGTGCTCGTGGCCGCATTTTTGTGATAAAAATGTAAATAATAAAGTGAAAAACAGTCAAAATAGCGAATAGTGTGCCCACGCGACCACTTCGGGAGCTCTCTCACGAAGTTCTCCCGAACCACTGAAGCTACGAAAGTGCGGCAAGATCGTACTTGTGCGCAAAAAAAGCGCGAGTATTTCGAGTGTTGTGCCGTGAAAATCGGTGCAGTGTACGATTAAATACGAATTTTTAAAGTTTTCGTCGTCACGTGGTGCGGCCATCTTGGTCGGAAGTCGCCCGGGTGCGCGCGCAACTCAGAGTCAGCTTCCAGAGCGCAGCCACCTACTCGGCGGCGACCGAGCGGTCGATTCGACGTCGCAGGTTCGAATCCGGCAAGTTTTTTTTTCTCGCGTTTAACGTGACTAATGGAAAGTTCGCAAAATCCGATAGGATCACTCACACGACGAGAACTTAACTCTCGCTAAACGAGTCGCGAAACGAAAGGAGAAAAGTAGCCGCGGCGAATCGTCAGACACCGATAGATCCGCGGCTAGACGCAAGAAGAAGTCAGTCCCGGAAAGCACCGACGAAGAATTTGCGAAACCGATCCCGAAACCGCAAACTAATATGACCCCACCTCCAGCCGCCGATCAACCAGCCAACCTAAGGTCTTACAAGAGATTCGCAATCTTCTGCAGCGACCTGACTGCCCATTAAATCAACGGAAAGAACCTTACTAATAATCAAAGAAAGCGTCAGTGGAATGTATCAAATGCTCATGCACCTCGCTAACGAAAACGCCAGCCTCCGCAAAAGACAAGGAGAGACAACATCCCTGGACGACAAGTTGAAACAACTCGAGAGTGTCATCCAGGGAGCAACGAAAACCATCAGAGAACTCAAGACCGAAGCAAAGAAGCCCAGCTCCTACGCGGAGAAATTAAAAGCACCGGCAATAAACAAACCAGAGACCGCATCCGACACGTTGGCTATCTACCCAAGAGTCGGAAGCTCGATGAAAACAAGCGAAGCAACGAAGGAGATCCTCGTTTCCAGCCTAGCACCAGCAAAAGAAAAGCTCCAAATCCGAAGCATTAAAAAGATATCTATCAACGGCGTCCTCGTAGAAACTGCAACTAAAGAAGACATGGAGCGCGTTCTCAAGAATGAGAAACTCCAGGACGCGGGGCTGGTCACAGGCCTCCCGGCGAAGAAAAAACCGAGGATCATCATCTACGATGTCCCGAAGGACCAGACGGAAAAGGAGTTCCTGAACTTGCTCCGACAGCAAAATCTCAGCGACGATAAAGCTCAAGGCGAAGCGAAGATCTCACACAAAACTGGAAATAGAAACTTGGATACGGTAAACAACGTATTTGAAGTATCGCTCAGCATAAGAGAATCCCTCTTCAAACAAGATAGAGTCTATATCGGATGGCGCTCACTCAAGGTTCGAGACTACCTAACGGTGAGTAGATGCTACAAATGTCAGTCATTCGGTCACGTCTCTGTAATGAATACTGTAAAACCACCAACGAAGTCTGCGGCCACTGCGGCTGTGAAGGGCGTGCTTTCAACAATTGCCCCAAAAAGAGTGAAAGTCCGGTCTGTATAAATTGCAAACGCACCGCTAAACCCTGCAATCACTCAACTCGATCTCCGGAAGGCGCGACATACAAATTCGCCCTAGCAAACCTCATTTCAAAAATCGACTATGGCAAATAAACGAAATAATGATAAAACCAGGGTAACGGTCAGAATAGCACAACTCAATGCGCAGAACTCAAGCCCAGCAATAGACGAACTAAGAGTAGTTCTAACCGAAAAAAACATAGAAGCAATAGCACTCCAGGAACCGTACAACCGTGAAGGCATTGTAAGTGGACTCGGGGTCACAATCAGGACAATATCAGACACAAAAGCCTTCAGTAGAACAATAGAAAACAAAAACATCAAGTCAGCCATCGCCGTCCAGAATTCGAAAATGAAAATCTTAAAACTAGAACACCTATGCAACTCGCATTTCACATGTGCAGAAATTGTGCGGTCCCCAGTCAGATTTTACCTGGTAGGCGTTTATATGCAGCACTCGAACTCAATAGGCCCCTACCTCCAACATCTAGAGACAATAGTACAAGCGTTGCAGGGTAAAGAAGTCGTAATGTGTCTCGACGCAAATGCGACCTCGGCATCCTGGAATAAATTAACGACACACAACAGAATATCTGACAGCAGAGGCGAGCAATTAGAGCAATTTATAGCACAGCACAGATTAATAGTACTTAACAGAAACGGAAATGCACCAACATTTGACAATATACACGGACAATCTAATATAGACGTAACAATAGCCACCAACGCAATAGCTAAAGAGATAAAAAACTGGACCGTACACCCCAACGAAATAAACAGCGACCATCGACTTATAACATTCGAAATCACATGCACAAGTTGTGACCCCCAAGCAGAAAGGAGCAATAGATATAACGCAAAGAGCGCGGAGTGGGACGCCTATCGGGAACATCCAAGGCAACTCCAAGGGCAAACGGCAACACAACTTGCATCGAACCAACTGGACGCACAAACACGATCTGAGCTATTAGATAAAAAAATCCTGGAGGCTGGTGACAAGGCAATCCCAAGGAAGCATGTATTCAGCAAGTCAGTGCCCTGGTGGAGCCGAACACTGAGCGACCTGAGGAAGAAGGTATTCGAGGCAAGGCACAAGCTCCAAAAGAACTTCCGATGAAACAGCCAGGAAGCGCCTACTTGCCAAATTCCGGAGAATTAGAAGCAACTACTCCACGGAAATAAAAAAGGCAAAACAGAAAAGCTGGAAAAAATTCGTCGCAAAGGAGGGGAACAAAAATGCATGGAGTATAGTATATAAGCTACAAACCAAGAGATTGAAACTGGACACAGCACAATGCAACTTAAAAATAGAAGGAACACATACAATGATATGGGACGAAACAGCCGAAACGCTAATGAACCAGCTAATTCCTAGCGACGACATAACAAATGAAACAAACCGGCACTATAAAATGAGGAATGAAACAGGAAAAACAAAAGGAACTGACGACAGCTCACCATTCACACTACAGGAAATAGCCGACATAGTAAAAACAATAAACATCAAGAAAGCGCCGGGACATGACCTCATCGAGTTCAAGATGATAAAAGAGGCCTGGCCAGTACTACAGCTTGAAATCCTAGAACTGTTCAATGGTTGTCTGGCGCAAATGGTGTTCCCGACACAATACAAAAAAGCACTAATTCGAGTACTGCTCAAAAGCGAGGAGAAAAATAAAACAGATACGAAGTCCTACAGGCCGATATCGCTGCTACCAGTCATGGGGAAAATCCTGGAGAGAGCGATTTCTGGACGCCTAAAAGGACTCGTAAACAACCACTCACTCTCATCACCAAGACAGTACGGGTTTCGACCCGGCCGGTGTACTGACGATGCAATAGTGGAGCTGCGTCGGATAGTGGGATCAACGCGGAGCAAGTACGCGGTAGGCCTCCTATTTGATATTTCCGATGCATCTGATAACGTTTGGTGGCCGAGCATCCTGGGCAACCTCAAAGCCAGAGGCTGCCCTAGAAACCATTACGGCCTCGTGCAGAGTTACCTCAAGGACAGAACCGCGAACATAATTCGAGCCGAAAAGACTGTGGAGCGAGCAATAACAAAAGGATGCCCTCAAGGTTCAGTGCTAGGTCCAATCTGCTGGAACCTCATCTTCGACGAGGCAATAGAAAAAGCAGGATGATGGTGATGAAGCCATAGCATACGCCGACGACTTAATAGTCGTCGTGAGCGCCGAAACGAGGCTAGGCATCGAAACCAAAGCCAATGAAGTAACAAGGGCTCTCCTGAGATGGTGCGCAAAACAAAACCTGCAACTGTCGAAGAGTAAATCGGAGATGATTTTCCTTAAAGGGTTCTTTGACATAAAGAGACCGCCAACAGTAAAAATTGGAGACAAGACGATGAAGATGCAACCAAAAGTCCGCTACCTAGGAATTCATTTTGGAACATAGACTTCGTAACAGGAAAAACCAGAAAACTCTTCGCGGGATTTGTCAAACTAGCGAAAGAACACTGGGATCTCAATACAAAAGTCATAAGAACGATATACAAAGGCCTCGTCCTGCCGATACTCTGCTATGCAGCGGCAGGATGGGCGGACAAACTTAATTCCCACCACATCAGAAAACTTAAAAGTGCGCAAAGGCAAGCCCTTCTCACAATCACAAGAGCATACAGAACAACATCTAACGACGCCCTAACAGTCTTGGCAGCCGAAATGCCAATAGATATACTACTGAAAGAACGGATTGCGCGCTATTGTCTACGCAAAAACACCGAATTCGAAATAGGCGACTTCGGATACATTCCCTCAGGAGAAGGAATGGATAGAGAACAAGGTACACAGAAGAATCGACCAACCTCTGGCAGACGGAATGGAATGCGTCCGGGAAGGGCAGGACTACGCGGTCTTTCTTTCCGTGCATAAGGATGCGCCTACAGCACTCAACCAGAGGAGTTAGCCATAGAACAGCACAAATTTTAACAGGCCATGGCCGTATAAGATCTACTCTCCATAAGCTCAATCTATCTGAAACCGAACAATGTCGGTGTGGCCAGCCGGATACAGTGGAACACATAATATTCCACTGTCCAGAGGAAGATCAAGAGAGAGAACAGCTAAGGAGAGAAATAGAAAAGCAAAGAATCGCATAGCCATGCACAATGAGCGAACTCGCAGAAAAGGAAACAATAGAACATCTGAGCACATTTGCAGAAACAGTAATTAAGAAGAGAGAACAACTAGGAACACACTAAAACAATAGACAAAAAGGAGTCCACAGGCAACCGACCGACCAAGCAGAGCGTGCTTGGACGGTGGTAAAATCTCGGGAATACTCCCGAGCCTGCAAGAGACCGAGCAATTGCTGGTGACCCCGCCTCCCCGTGGCCCCCGCTGGACAACGTTTCGTCGGCAATCCCTAGCGGATTCCCGACCAAACGGCTAAGTGGGTCATTTCCGGTATAGGACGGTCTACTCCTCTGATGATGCATCACCGCGGAAGAGGGGGTTTTTCCGGGTCCGCCGTCCACAACATTTACGGACGTGACTCTTCGCAGTGGTCTACGCACCCCAATACCGCCGGGAATAGGCACACGCCTAAGCACGGCAGAGCAGGAGCAAGCTTGCTTGCGGCCTAATAAGCTCACATAAATATGAAAGAACAATCTCCTCAAGGTCTTCACTTGCATATGATTCCTCGTCATCCGAGTCTGAATTTGATGAAATTCTATTTATAATTCTTCTTGTAAAACTCACTACTTCTTCATTACTACTTTCCTCACTTTCAATTTTATTTTTACACTGTGCAACGAATATTTTGAGGATAAAAAATCACTGATGTGCTTGTCGGGATGTGCTTTCCCCATTTCGTTTCTAAATGTTTTGCTTTATAATGACACGAAGGTTCGAAAACTTTAGGTCACAGACCACGCAAGTGCCTACTCGAATTTCATCGTTGCTGATCGCTCTGTTTACGTTCTGCTCTGGGGCGCTCTGGGGCGCTCTGGGGCGCTCTGGCTCTGAAATTTGGGCCCGGCAGGAAATTCATCCAATTCACGCTGGGCGACGAACACGTTAATGACATTATTAATATTACTGATTAGTCTATATATTTTTATATATTATTAGTCTATTTATGTATTAGTGTAACGGATAAGTTTAAGCAACGGATAAGTTTGATAATCTAAATTCAGTGTGATGCAATGCAAAGGGACACTGCAATTTTTGAAAAAGATGTACAAAATATTGAAATCCTTTCTGAAATCCAATTCTAGTTTTAAAAATGTTAATCTGTTTTGGAATATTTCTTATACATTTTCATTGTCAGTGCTAGAGAATGCAGCTAATAATAAGTCCGAAATTTTTGCGGCAAAGTTGTCAATATGACTCCAATTAATATATTTCAGTTTCTCAAAGTTTTCTGTAGCTTTTTTAAAATAAAAATATATATAAAATAATGAGGTAGCATCTATTTTATATAATTTTATATAATGAATTTTTTTTCGCAATAACTTATGTATTTGATATACCTCTTTCTCTAAAAGAGGTTTTTTAAATGGAAACTTATATTTTTTATTACATATTCTCATACCTGACGTTCAGATGTTTCGGAAACGCTACAAGCTTATATATTCATATACCTTCATTAACATGTAAGTATAATGTATCATATTATATATCAAATTTAGAGGCTTATATCTCAATAATGGTTTATGAAAAAATAACAAGTTTGTAATATTTTGTAAATGACCGAATCGGTATAACAACATGTGATTAAAATTGTTGAGTTCTATTTAAAAATTTTAATACGAATGTTACAGACATTAACCTTTTTAAGGTCATCTCAAAGTCAAACGAATGATAGAATATTTAGTTATTAATACCTTATAACTTTATTCGACATTTTCTTCGTATCATTTATATTTTTCGAGTATTCTTAATTAAAATAAACACACTGTATATCAATTATGCAGTAAATGCTACACTACCAACAGTTATTCTTTATGACACATAGAATTGTTACTTAATATATACAACCACTAAAGAGCATTACATTCGAGCCTGGCAAATAAAAGGGAGTACGATTTAGGAAAATGGCATGGGTTAGATAATTCTCCTCTATACGTATATTAAAATATGATCCAAGAAGATTAGCTATTACCATTAACTGTCCTATTGTCATCATAACACACAGAATTAGATAGACATATTATTATTATTATATCTAATTTACATTTAGAGTTTATAGAATTTCATAAGTATTTATGTAATATTATTCTGAATAGACAATTCAATTTTAGACACAAAATTTGTAACATTAAAAAACGTTTTATATTCACTCCGCAAGTTCGAAAAATTAAGATAATCTATTATAGTGTTAATCAATTTAAAATGCTGAGTATAACGTATTGTTCTTTACCAATTTAATTAATTGTGATGAAAATCACGGTGATTGCACAGTGATTTTAACTCAATCGTCGTCACAAGTCGAAGAAAAATAAAAAAGATCGATAAATTAAATTTTGATCGAATTAAAAAGCAATTAACAGATTCAAGAGCTCATTTATATGTTCGATCATACGAAAGACAATCACGGTTTATTTTCCAATAATGTCATGATATTTACCACCATTGGATGATGGTCATCATCGAGAGTAGCATACATTTTAATCCTGTTACAAAGCACTTAAGACCTTTAATGGCCGTTTCTTACTTTCGCCTTGCGTTTAAACAGGGCCGAAGTGGCGTCAAGCGGAAATTGTGGAAGTTTGCTACGAGAAACTATCGTAAAACTTGGATGCTACAATAATAATCGAGAGCCTGGCTGGCTCTTTAAATCGAAGCTCGTTTAATTGAGACCCAAATATTTTCAGTTAATGCTTGTTAAAACGATTCTCTCGGTCAAGGCAATCTTTCAGGCAGTTCGATGGTTGCGGTATTTCTTTTCACGGTTTTTTTTTTTTGTATTTGTTCGATCGAATCGTTCGTTTATACGATCTTTACATTGCATCCATTGAAGGAGGTATAACGATACATATAAAAACATTCAATAAAATTTCTATAAAATTTAGCTGCCGAAATTATTATTTTACATATTACTGTATTCACGAAACCGTATCTCGCCTGTATTGTCCGCGGTTTAATAGTCGTCCGCAATCTAATCTTTCACCGACTGCTTCTTCGCTTTTCGTTTCGCTGTGAAAAATTTGTAACCAGAATATAAACTGACAATCCAACAGATCTAGCGAAAGACCTATTCCCTCGACTGTCACGTTCTTGTCAATCATCTTTGTCTAACATTTGCAAATTTATTGATAATTCCTCGACTCAGCTCGACTGATATCTATTATTCATGCGTATTTTTTTCAATCGACACGTCGAATAAACTCTACGATTGGAGAAATTCTTTGATTATAATGAATAAAAAATTTTCTTGATTGCTGTGTTTGACAAGTGAACTGTTGACGCACGCGTTCATTTCGTATTCTACATACATATACGTAGTACCATTAATCTTATGCGTTGTAGAATTCTACTCGACGAACAGACAGGTAAGTACTCAACACGTCATTTTTCCGTTAAATCAAATTTTCACCGAGCAAGAGAGATGGGATTTTAATTAAATCTCACAAAGATATTTTCTTATAAACAAATTATTATCCCGTTTTATGATTGAATATTTCATTTATTAAAGCAATATTAAAAATTTTTAAATTGATAGAAGAAGCGGGGTAAAATATTTACTAAGCATGTCATTTGATAAAAATATCTCGTTTCCATTTCGTTTTGGATACGATATCGTCATGAAAATTATAACGAGAATACCAAAATTAATCAACGAACGATACACACCAATCAATGATTTGAATATAATGTGTGCAACAATTACTTACACTGCTACAATTTAAGCGCTTTTGAAAGATATTTATGTTTTTCATTATTCTATATTAAACTAATTTATCTGCGATAAAGGAAATTAAATTCGATTGAATGCTAAAATCATTGATCTGTGCTAAAATCACTAATCTTAGATTTTGTTTCAGATTTTGAAGATTCATGATCTTTTTATATCGGTTTAAAATTTTTCTCCTCATCATATCGTGAATGATTATTGTTACAACAAACCTTGTCTCTATATAATATTGTTAACATGATATTTATATAATATTATTTTAATATAATACTGCAAATAATTTTTGCATAAATTATATAATGTGTAACATTACAAATAATGCCATGAACGTTTGTCATTGTATCTGTATGTAGCAATCTATCGTGACACGAGAATGTTGGCAGCTTCTGATGGGTCAACGCAACGAACCGATAATGTGAAAGCTGACCTTTTCAGAAACTTAGGTCAGCACTCGGTCACAAGTACGTACCAAGATGCTCACTTAAAAACGACGCTTTCGATAGCTTCGTAAATTATGTATGACACGTTTGGTGTGGTTGAATCTCTCTCGATATAGCTGCTGTTCAGGGAAAAAAGCCGAAGGTAAAGAGATCAGAATAAAGAACAAGTAAACGTCAGTGCAAAAGGACGGAAGAAGCTTAACGTTGCAAGCTTTTGTCGAAGCTTGTGTAAGATTTTACAGAAGAGAAAGATGTTTTGCCTAGATGCCTAGCTGTAATCTGCTCGCCAATCACGTGATTTAAAAATGCGAGCTATGTATATATTCAATGGTAGAAACGGATTCTCGTAAGCAAACGTATCGAATTGGAAATCTTGATTGCACTGCGAAAAACGAAGTTTCTTTCAAACTCACCATTATTAGTGGCTTATATTAGCGATGTACGAAGCTTGAGTCTTGCAAGTTTCAAAACTGAAGCTTAAAGATTAAGTTTTTAAAACTAATATTGAAGCTTTATTGACACGGAAGCTTTAAGACTCTCACCATAAGGTTTATACATCACTGTTATCGATATAGATATGTAATATTTGACAGTATACGATGCTATTTATAATCATCGTCTTCGAATTTAAGGGTTCAATCATCGAGGACTATTGCAGTACTACCTTTGAGATTGAAGCCGTGAAAACTAGAATCGCGATTCGAATTTTCCAAGCTGCAGATTTAAAATAACACTAACTTATATATATATCTCAAACTCAATAATTGATTGCTTTTTGGACATTCACGATGCAAAAGGAATCAATTCGACAATTGCTGAATTGGCGACTGTGAAAAATTGGACAATGTTCACGATGACATGCCATTGGTAAACACACAAGGAGTTATCTCGATCAATAACGACTTTAAAACTGTTTTGTGTATATGTAAGCTATCGAAGCTAATTTACCAACAACCAAGGACTCTTGCGTTTTTCCAGTCGTTCGACTTTTCTGACTTTTCTGGTTTATGTATCTTCGCTTAAAAATATATAAGTAATGAAAGATAGTTTGTCTTTTTTTTAACACGACTTGTTTTCTTTTTTAAATACGATATTTCGAATGAGGGAGCGTAATTTCAAATGAATGAAATTTGCAAAATATTTTGATAGGCAAGACAGGGAAATGTCGGAAAGTTTTGAAGCTGTGCAGAGTTCGATACGCAAACGACGTGAAGCGAAGTGGTTGTTCAATCTCGTCGGGATACTAATACATATTGTCAAGACACACGTAACATAGATCTGTTTGCATGCAAACAATATATTTCCCGGTGTTCGGGAGAGGTGCCATGCTGCAATACCCACGGTCTGGGTACAGGTACGTTCGGGAAAATTTATTGGTTTTTTAAGTACCCTTAGCAGGCCTGTGTTACCAGAAAACCTTGGCCACATGGCTGCACTTTCTTCTAAGCAAACAAGACCCTCGATCGTGGATTGACGTATGGCACCAACTTCCCCGAACATGTAAGAAGCACGGGCCAGCGAGATGGCTCAGGACGGCAACGAGTATCTGGCCCTTCGTGCCCCACCCTGGACCCGCAATTTTCCGAAGCCGAAGGAAGAGGAACCGAGAAGACGTTCGGGCTTTCATTCGACTTCCAATTCAGAATCACTTCGACTTTCGACTGATAGTCACTGAAGTTCACTCTCTCGCGACACAAAGTTACCACGAGGGAACAAACCCCCTAATACTCACCGCGCGAGTATACAGTCTACATTCTTTACTAAACACGATCTCGTCTCGCTACTCACGCGCGTGAACACCCGAAGTTGAAATAAATGTGCAAATGAAGTTTGCCTCTGGGGCTGAGTTGCGGACGCACGTACGCGTAAGATGAAATCTGGTTGGTGATTCCTTTAAAACGTCAGATATGGGGAACCCTAATCAAGCTCATTGTGTCAGAGCTTAACGTAATGAAATATATGTGCCGCGATGAATACGTAGCGTGTTCTCGAAACTTAATGAAACTTACTCCTAAGTCGTCTCGGGCAGAATATCACAACAATAATTCGGCCTTTCTGAACCGTCGAAGCAACGTTTCTCGAAATCAAATAAAACGATGATGTACAATCGATCGTTGTACCAAGTTATCGGATAATCGCATCCTATGTTTTGCTAGAACAAATCGTTTGCGATTCGTTAATATAGAAATATCGTTGTATGTACCTAGTGCTGGTTCAGTTGTACATTTGACGCGTTACTTAAAATTTATCGGCAAACAATTCAACATTGCGGCGTTTCTTACAAGCACCCGAGTTGTGTTTCGAACTCGTCACGTTTCTCGAAATAGATGAAAATGAATTTAATTTTTCGTTGTCATCCTGTTTGAAATACAACTGTTCGAAGAAAAAAGACGAATTTCTATAGCAGATAAGATATTAGCGACATTGTAAACAGATGTTAGATGATGTTGAGGAGCGATAAAATATGTGGACATTAGACAGTGATGTTTTGGAGGTAAAAGCGCGACGAAGTTCGCGAAAAAAATGTCGAAATAAATTGTATCTTTAGCCGTGACGAGGTTCACTGTAAATGTCCATCATGTTTCCTTCTCCTCTTAAGTGCCCTTCAACGTTTAATTCCAGTAGATTTAACAGAATCCAGCCTATATCTGACAGATATATATTTTCTCGGAAAACTAGCGATCCTCTCTTTTCCCTTTCCTTCCTGTTCCATGAGTTCCATTCACGATCCTACAAAGATTTCCTTTTTCTTCGGCCTGCTGAGAAAATAAATGCGTGATTCCTCTTTTCGTTTTCTTTCTCTGGCTTGCGCTCAACGGTTCGGCCTCTTCAAATCTCTTCCGTAGGAACGCTTGCTCGTACATCAGTTGACTATTCGCTTGTCTGGTTCAGATATGGTTGACACCACGACGACCCGCGGAAAATTCTCTTAAACTTTAAGATTCCATTAAGCCGCGTACACAGAAGCTGTCGCCACCAGAACTCCGGAGCATTATCGAATTTATGAAATCAATAAGCGGCTAGCTGACGTTCCCATGATTCGTCCTGTTATCAGAATAATTTGCCTTGATAAAAAATTTGAAACTACCGTTCCTCTTGTCGCTGGACAATTATTAAATTGATGCAAAAGAATAAATTGAATACATCTAATTCCTATTTTATCTATTTTTCTATTTGTGAACGTTGTGAAGACAATATCGTATCACATCTTTAATTTTCGTTGACTGTTTTAATCTTTGTTTTATAAGTCGTCGAGTTTCCTCGAGTTTCAGTGATTTCAAGTCGAGCGAACGGAAGAGGTGATAAATAGCGACGGTGGCTCATAATTAGATTTTAATCAGAACGAATTACCGGACACGGAAACTGAGACTTACGGTATTGCCGATGCACTAATTCACGACGCATTAGCTTCACTGCATTCTCCGTTAGCTTTAATGGCTTCTGCCAGTTGCTTTCTGAAAAGAGAGTTCCATGGCTGCGTCCGACCGCTCTCGATCCTTCGTTTTCTCCTCACTTTTCTTCATTCTTCCCGAAAGGACAATTTCCAACATATTGCTTCTCTCTCACGTCGATTATTGGTCATTTTCTCAGTATATCTGTTCGAGATTAAATCATGCGCTTCGATACTTAAAACTCGAAATGCAGAGACAAACGAAAGTCGCTGGTACTGAAACCAAATCGTTTCGCTAAATTTCGTTACAAGAATTCTTAATTCCACACGTTCCGACATTTATATTATTTCTCCACTCATTTTCCAGCGTTTTCTGTATTTACATAATTGTGCCTTTTTCTTCTTTGGAGAAGGATTGGATTATTGACGAGACTGTGTACTTAGTTTATATCTTTTATTCTAAGATGAACTTGTACAAGCAAGCTGACGATGAGTTTAACGTGAGAGTGGGCTATCTCGAACTTCGCGCGACTTCTTGGTTATCACTCGCGGACTACTCTACGTGTTCTGTCTCCGCTCGAGCTCGCGTCGTCGCTCGAGGATTTTCGGATCTGGCTTTTTCTTCCCCAATTGGCCAAGCGTTTTTTAGATCTGGCCAATTAGGTGTCAGGGGTGCGCCTCCTACTCTTCCTGGAGTGGGGCTGCAATTTCTCCGAAGACACTTCTCCGAATTCCTGAATGACGTAGCGGGATTTTTCTGGGTCTTGCACGTCGCCATCTAGTTTATGTTAGGCTCGCTGGCCTGAGTGCTTACCCTTCCTAATCTTAGAATTTACGACGCTCGCCGTAACGACGCCGACGTCCTGGCCGTTCTAGAATTACCGAGTGTGGACTTTGTTGTCCTACGCACTTTAGGAATAAAACATGGCCTTCGTCTTTCGACAGCTCGTATGTCCTGAGAGTCGTAAAGTCTCCTAGCTTTTGTAGTGCTAGAACTTTCTCTACGCTAGCCGCTACACTTCCCTTCCTCCCACTACACTTACACCAATAAACATATATATTTCTCAAATAGTTGTAGCTGAATTCAATTAAATATCTAAGGGCTAAGAGAAGTGGAAACTTCAAATTTAAATGTGCTAAACGGTCACATAGTTGAAATTGTTGTTGCAAGGTTAGACAGCACTTGTCTCCAATAGCATTTCTCCTTCACGCCTTTTTACTTATATATATATAAATACATAATTCCATACAAACTATATATTATATTAATTCATATTTTAGCATTGTATCGCGCGGCTGTTTATATTCTAATCGCAGCACAATTTTATACATGAGACAGCATCTCGAATTTGTACGCAAGCCTCAAGTGCTAATAGAGGCGGTTTAGAGTTTAGACCACTTACAGCCCTTCGACCCTCTTGATCCTTTCCAGGGTTCTCGTGGCTTACCACTTATGCTCTCCATCTGCCTTATCACTAATTTTGTCTCCTCCTTAAGGAACTTCCTCACTCTTTGATTATTAGCTTCTCCATTAAGCGGCCAGGTCGCTACTCTTCAAATGAAAAAGATAAACGATGAAAACTAAAATGACCACCAATCTTTTCGTGAGAAATAATGCTGTATCGTGCAAATAGAATCGAATATGAAAAAAGAAAACTTTTATTAAGAAAACATAGTTTTTAAATTAAGTTATTTATTCACGAACTATCGTCTCACGACGGACGTTCAGATGAATGTTGTATATTCTGTTTTTATCGCGTAAGCGGAAAAAGGAGTATATATAAGTAAATTTGATAGCTAAGTTTACTACTATTTACGAATAACTGTTAGTATCTTTTCAATCTTATATAATTGATAAATTAAAAGTTAATGCAAGTCATAAAAAAGAAAACTAATAAATCAACAAATACAAACGATAAATTAGAGAAAAAAACTCAACAATACCAACACCATAATCAGTATCAAAATAAATTATTAAATCATCATTATTAAAGGTGATCAAATTGTCACACAGTGTTCGATTCAATGTAGAAAAGTGAAATATTCGAAGTATAAGATCTGAAAAAAATCTTGTCTTAATGTGGTTGTAATATTATCTATAATTTTCATAAAATGTATCAATTTATTATTAGAATTGAAACATAAAATTAAATTTAAAATTAATGCATTTTTTTAGACATCTATCTATAGGGGTAATATTTATTTCTTTAGTTATAAATTAGTGAAAAATTGTAATGTAATAACAAATTTTTTTAAATTACTTATATATTAAATAATATCGAATATTTTTAACTATTTATATTAAATAATAGCAAATTTTTTTTGTTATTTATATTTAATTTCGAAATGAGTTTTACCAAAAAGTACATGATTTTATATACTATTCCTGATATATTATACATTCAATTTTACATTAAAATCAAATTTTTTTGCCTGACTTTGCCCAAAATGAAAAAAGTAGCCAAAATCATTACATCTAAATATGAAATTTTGATAGACAAGCTTTCGGAGAAAGTTTTAAAAACCAAACAAAGAAATACACTATATTAAAGAACATTATACCAAAAAGTCTTTGAAAAAAAATATAAATAAGGACTTAATTAATTTTTTTTATCTTCCAATTCCAATTCCGCTGAAGCAGTATATGAAAATCAATTAAAATAAACAGGCCTGATTATTATGGAATTCAGCAGTATGTAATAATGAATGATTCAAATAAAGAATAATCTCTTAACATTTATGAAGAACCTTCAGAAACAAGTTTATCAGACTCAGAATCAGAGTGAAACTTAGAATTATTATTTTTATAAAAAAACATTTATTTTTATAAACAAGTATTTTCTAATATAAAATTATATTTTCAATACAAAAAAATTCATTAATGTAAACAAATAATAAATTTTTTAATTTTTTAATACGAAAATTTTTATTCAGAGAGAAATTGCTATTTTCTCGCTATTTTCTATTGAACACTGTACATCATCGATATTTATTATCGTTCCATTAATGGATGAACTATAGATCCACTAATGGAAATGCTACATCAATTATTAAATTAGAATTCATATACTATTAAAATATTTAAAAATAATTAAATAAAAATATAAACAGCCAATCTGAAGGATTATAGAAAATTAATGTTTGCTTTAAAAAGAAGGATATTAGTTATAGTGTTACTTTTCAAAAGAAAGGTGATAGAAGATTTAAAATAGTTAAGAAAGAGTTTTTTATTGTAAACTTAATAAGAAAAAAATAAAATTCGACTTGGAAAAGAAAGATCATTAAGCAATACATATAATAAACCTAACAAAAAATGGAACTTTCATTTCGTTGCTGATGTAGTAGAATTAACTAGAATTAGCTAATAATAAGTAATATATGATAACAAATTAATATGTAATACAATTATAACAATAGATCTATCAAGGATGAATCGAGATGTTCCATTGCACGAGACTCCAGAGATTAAGAACTACTGTAATAAAAAAAGTCAGTTTATGTGAAATGTGACCAAATCGTTTACATTAGAATATCCTTACCAGACACTTGTAAATGACATGAAATATGTTAACTATCAAGTAAATTACAAAAGATGCCTCTTTAGAAAATAAATGTTTAACAAAAAATTATTTACTACTAAAAACTCGTTTTATGGCAAATTTAAAAACAAATTCAATTGTTTAGCCAATAAAAACGACGATATCACAATCTGCGAACATATGTACAAAGAATAAGTAACACACATAATGTCGAATCAAATAAAGTCACAACTGAGTAGTAATCGTAATAAAATATCTGACATTAATAAAATAATACAGAATTTATAAATAATATAATTATATTAAACCTTTTAATGGAATTTTATCGTTTCATGAACTAAACAAAACATAACTCACATCACTGGAATGAAATCGTAATCAATTACAATAAAAATATCCAACTTAAAAACGGACAAGGAACGAAATCAAATCTTCCTCTAATCTTTCTTGCAGAGATAGGTCAAACAGACAAATTGTACTTCAAATTTTCACATTGCATATACTATAGTATTCTTTATCTAAATGTAAGTGACAAAACCCACGGTGTAACTATTAACAACAATATAAAACACGTACAGCTTTTATCTTTTCAAGTGAAAAAAATACAAGCCACTTTAATTAAAATAGAACATCAATTAACTAGTTGTAGTATATGTTACTTATTGTTAGTTACTTAGATACTCTAGACCAGAAATAACTAACTGATGTCCCGCGAGCCACATGTGGCCCTTGCCCTTACTTTTTTGATCGCTAACGCTATCCGCTTCACTGCATAGATCTTTCCACTACATTGAGAATATTGCGGCCACATTAGGTAAATATATATACATATAGTTTTTTTTTTTTTTTTTTGCTATAGCTGCTAAAATTAAAGGAAAATAAAGAAAAAAGTTTGTATGGTCCGTTGTGGGACAGAGTAGAAACTAATATTTATAGTGGAGCAACCTGAGCAGACTAATTGTGAGTGAGCAACTTGTGCCCGCAGCAGGAAAGAAGTTTACCGCCTCTACTCTAAACCTAGAGACTTTGTTAGCGCGCGTAAGTAACGTGCCGATGCTTAGTTGTGTGGATTGTATGTTTTAAACGCACGCTGCTATGCCCTCGTTAATAGCTTTCATGTCGCAAAGATCAACCTAATCGCTCCGAACTTAAACTGATTCTAAAATTCTGGGCCAAGAAACGCACAGAGGTAATCTCGGTTCCCTTGGGGAGTCGCGTGGCTCAAGGTGAGAACAAAGGCGACGGCGTCTCGCCCGTGTAGTCTCGCACGCGTTCGGAAGAGTGTTGTCCTAATGCCACGAATGTGCTAAGGCGAGTTGGTTTTACGCCACGAGTGTGCTCGGGAGAGTTGTCTTCACGGCGCAACCCGTGTTCGGGAGAGTTGCTTCTACGCCTCAATCCCGGTCGAGGGGCCCGGCTCCGGCAGACCAAAACTCTCACGAACAGACTTCACTATAGTTGGATTTAACGAGTTCTTCGAAGTATTTGAAAATAACTTCCTAATAACAGATGATTTTAATCCCAAGTTAATATCACTTCTGGCATTTAAAAATAATAAACAAGAAAGGAGTACAGGGTACTAAGAAATTATACATGCAGCCACTATCATAAAGTGAAAGTTTATATAAAAATATTAAAATTTCATTACAGAAAAACAAATCATTTCCGATCTGTGACTCCTGTTGTAAAATTGGCAAGCAAAAAATTCAAATTTCTGACATTAATTTTCAAAGTCAAGGTCAATTTTATGAAAAGTTTTTTATATAACCAAATCAAGAATGTAGAATCGTAACGTATAATTTCTTGAAGAAATAATAAAATACTCCTTGTAAAAACAACTAAAAAAATAAAAAGATCGATATAATTTCTAATAATTATTCGACATAAAAAAAAAAATACCTGTAGAGCAAGCAAACATTATGGTAGATCACTTTTAAGAATTTTTACTAATGTAGTATCGGTTATTATAATCTGTACTTACATTTTTAGTTAATTATAACAGATGGTCTGTTTGCTAACCATAGAAATACGAGAAAATATGAATGTGATGCGAGAAGCACAATGTAGGCGTGGAGCGCTTTTCTTTTTGAAAAAAGGAGAGTTGAGCGAGTTGTAAAACGGAGTCGATAAGAGTCATGAGAAAGTGTTAAGAGAGAGCTGTTAAAAGAATCGATATTGTCTAAAAGAATTAATTGTGTTGTTAAAAGAATTTACTTGAGTCATTAATTTGTGTTATTTGTCTTGTTTAATTATTTGTTGTCTTGTTATCATTATTGTTATTAA
Source organism: Melipona beecheii (assembly GCA_032399605.1). Taxonomy (NCBI): domain Eukaryota; kingdom Metazoa; phylum Arthropoda; class Insecta; order Hymenoptera; family Apidae; genus Melipona; species Melipona beecheii. The sequence continues at coordinate 239,232 of JAUCMO010000500.1, read as the reverse complement.
ATAAACATTTATATTATATCTCTACACTATGGAATTCCTATCCATGCAACTAGTTATAATTATACTGGGAATTTTACTTTTGCTTATTAACCATTTAAAAAAGAGGAACTCAAAGTTATAATTCGCAACCTCAAAATCAATGAAACGATCTAATTACAGTCAGAATGCTTAAAGGACTAGCTCCGATAAATTTCTATTATATAACCATTTTAATTAATACCATTTTCCACATTGGATATTTTCCTCAATCATGAAAATATGCAGAAGTTATATTTCTATTAAACTTGCAATCCTACAAAATTATCTCACTATTTTTAATCTTTTCAAAAATAATTGAAAAGATGATACATAAAAGTATCAGTACTATAAACGACAAAAAGCTAATACCAAATCATCAATTTGGATTCCGAGAAAAAAGATGAAAAATGATATTATTGAATGAACACACATCGTATGTTGAATACTGTTTGCATTAGAAGAAAAGAAATATTGTTCTGCATTTTTTATCAACGTCGAGAAAGCCTTCGACAAAATGTGGCATTTCTTCAACATACTGTCCACCTCACTGTACAACTAATTTCAGCCTATATAAGTAACAGATATTTTTATGAAAATCAAAGATATCACTTTTGACATTCATTCCATTGGCGCTAATGTGCTACATTCTTTTGGCCCATTACTTCACATCATCTATAAATAAATATATTCATCGCCATCAACATTTGTAGATGACATAGCAATTATTTCTTTATACATGAAAATATTATAACTGCTACTAACTATACTACTTGAAGTATTATACACTGCTTGGCTGGAATCCAACAAAATCACATATATATAAATGTACAATGTGCAGATTTTTTAGGAACGTAATAGTCGAGTACTCTTTAACTTTGATATATTTATGACAGAAATTCATATCTAAGGGTTAAATAAAGTTAGAAGTTTATTACAAAGGAATTGACAGAAATAAATATGGAAGCTGTAATAGAAATAACAACTGTGACAGAAAAAGATTAAAATTAAAACAAGCTCTCACAACTCTCTACACTCTCTGAACTCTCACTACTCTTTATTATATCTCGCTATGTCTTTACTCGCTGATCACTCACAATCCTCTATTTTTTTTACTTTAGGAAGTCTCGATTTTTTCTCGAATATGCCCTCTCGAAGCTTCGTTATTCTCACACACACTCATGTACACAAACGCTCATATTTTTAATATTTTTAAGATCTAGGCATGGGCGACTAAAACAAATATTCCCAGGCCTAAAGCTAGGCATAGTTTCACATTCCAAGTGGCATGCGACAATTGTCTCGTTTTTGGGTCTTTTCCGATACTACATCCCACAATTATATATGTAATACTTTTTAGATAAGTTAGATACTTTTAGATAGTTTCTATTTTTTTAACATACTTATTTATATTGTTATCAATATTTATAGATAATCAATGATTCAGTAATTTTTTTAATTTTTCTTTATAACTTCATTAACAATTTTATTATATTTCTGTGTGAGTCTTAATATTCTTTTTGATTTTATTACATTCGATCGACATTTTTCATTGTAATCCAACAAAATTTCGTTCCGGTTCCAAATTTATCCAGATTGATGTTTTTATGGCTATGACAAAATTTAGCTCTGGATATAATTTTATAGCTAATTTTTATAATTTAAAAAATTGGCAGTAATAATAGAAAAATGTTTTTAAAATTATTAATATCTGTTCGGGAGAGGTGCCATGCTGCAATATCCACGGTCTGGGTATAGGCACGTTCGGAAAAATTTATTGATTTTCTAAGTACCCTTAGCTGGCCTGTGTCGCCAGAAAACCTTAGCCACATGGCCCCACTTTCTTCCAAGTAAAAGAAACAACAGGACCCTCGACCGTGGATTGATGCATGGCACCCACTTCCTCGAACGCGTGAGAAGCACGAGCCAGCGAGATGACTTAGGTCGGCAACGGGTATCTCGCTCTTTGTGCCTCACCCTGAGCCCGCGATTTTCCAAAGCCGAAGGAAGGGGAATCGAGAAGACGTTCAGGCTTTCTTTCGGCTTCCAAAGCAGAATCATTTCGACTTCCAATAGACAAAGTACACTCTCTCGCGACACAGATTATCACGAGGAGACAAGCCCCTAATACTCAGCACGCGTAACATACAGTCCACAATTCTTTTCTACTCACGACCCTCGTCTCGCCAATCACGCGCGCGAACAATCTACTCGTTTACGATTATCAGAGAAAAAATATTTCCAATAAACTAATTGCTATTAAGACGTCAATATAAAATTTTAAATAAAATTTATTGTCGATAAAAACTCAAGGTTACCTTGATTTTTAAAATGCATTTTTAATTTCGTAATGTTGTAAGTGACAAATAGTCCGCTGTGTGACGTCACATTGTTCAAAAACATTGTTCCTTCAAGATCTGATTATAGAAAAGATAGTGATACCTTTTAGTAGAAACTGATGCGCACATTTATCCTAATCTTGACGGAACATCTCTGAGAGCGATTAGCAAACATTCTTTTTACATTTATAAAATTAATATTTTTCAAACATATATATCATCTTCACAGTAAAAAAAATAACTCCGTAAATAAGCAAACTGAAACTGAATAAGTAACTCAGTTAGATATCTAGAAATATACCAGGAATAAGTCAATTAGATATCTGGAATATCTAGAAAATAAACGTACTTGAAACGTACACATCAAGCAAAAAATAAAACATCAATATATATCCAAAAGATTCAAATTCAATTCAATCAAATCTGATAAATGTATGATAAAATGTATGATTAATATTGATTCATAGATTATAGCAGCTAAATTACATACAATACATACAAAAAATGGAAATCAAAATTCTCTATATATTTATTAATCTTATGTTAGGACATTAAAAATGATGATATTCGTAAAACATTAGATTCTATAACAATTCTATGTAAGAATAAATTACTACGTAATACAAAAAACCACATCATTCTGGAATGGATGGAATCTCATAAATTTATTAGCAATAAACTGTTACACTATACGTAAAACATTAAAATGTAAATACCCTGTAGATCTAATATAATTCTATATTACATCGCATAAGAACATACAGACCCGGATAAAATGATAGCACACATGTGCTATCTCTAATTTTTCAGAAATAGCTTAAGTTTTTTTATTTCCGGAAAGTAGTACATAAATGTCACGATGCAGAAGGAAGGAATTTGGTTTAGAATAAGATCGTTCTCTTTGACTTTCACTGTAAACAACATAAACAGGTAAATTTATAGGGCGAAATGATAGCACACTCATAAAATTTATATGTATAATTAATGTAAAAAGGAAACTTACATGTTTATATATTAATACTAATAATGTGTACATCCACCTCAATCATTCACTTTGGTAATGATTTATACAAATGTTGGATTGTATTTTGAAATAAATTGTTCCATTCCGCGATAATGGATTTTTTAAACTCCTCTGTGTTGTATTAGGTTGTCCCATAAGTTTCTTCCGCGCCACGCTATGAGTGACTCTAAGTGGCTGTGTTTATATAAACATGCAGGCTTATCTCTTAGACGTTTATGGCATCGGTTTCAGTCGTCCCAGAGCTCTTTCAAAGTACGTTTCGTTGGTGACAAAGTCTCCAGTTTTAAAATTTTTTCTGCACCGTTCAATATGGAGAGCCAAAAGATGCATTTGCGGCATGTTATGCTTCATTGCTTTAAAAAATGCAATAGTGCAAAGGACACTGCAGACGAGATTTTCACCGTTTACGGGAGTGGTACTACCACTATTAGGACCGTCCGCAATTGGTTTAAGAAATTTAGAGCTAGCAATTTCGAGTTGAAAGATGAAGACCGCAGCGGCCGCCCAGCAACGACTGATACGGACATTATCAAGACTGTGCTCACTGAAAATCCACGATATAGTGTGCGTGAGATAGTGGATGCCACTAATATTCCCAAGACAACGGTACATAATAAGCATTTAATCAAGATAGGATATGCGAATCGATATGAAGTTTGGGTTCCACACCTATTGACGGAGACCGGCCTTATGAACCGCGTCTCTACGTGCGATTTGCTTCTCCAGCGACATGAAAAGGATCCTTTCTTAAAGAGGCTTGTCACTGGAGACGAGACTTGGATTTTATACCAAAATGTGCATCGCGCTTGGTCCAAGGAAAATAGACCTTCAACTGTTACGAAGCCTGGACTTCATTCGAAGAAGGTTCTTCTGTGCATTTGGTGGGACTGGAAAGGTGTAGTGTACTACGAGCTCCTTCCTCAAGATGATACGATCAATACTGACAAATATTGCAATCAACTGGATCAATTGAAAGCAGCCATAGCAGAAAAACGGCCAGAATTGGCGAACCGACGAAGCGTCGTTTTCCATCACGACAACGCAAGACCGCATGTTGCGTTAACCGTAAGGCAAAAATTATTACAGTTTGATTGGGACGTTCTACCTCATCCTCCATACTCCCCAGACCTTGCTCCATCCGATTACTACTTGTTCCTCTCCTTAAAAAATTCTCTCCGTGGTAAATCTTTCAAATCCATAAGCGAAATAAAAACGTAGCTAGATGAATATTTTACAAATAAACTTAAACAATTTTGGAAAGAGGGCATAATGAGGCTTCCTGAGAGATGGAAGAAGGTTATAGAACAGAACGGTTCATATATAACATAATAAATCCATCTTAAACAAAAAATATCGTGTATTCATTTCGCATCAAAAAAGGAGAAGAAACTTATGGGACACCCTAATAATATTGTCTCCCATTTTTGTAAACTGCTCGTGCAAGCTATCCCCAACAATTCTCTATAATGTTTAAATCAGGAGAGCATGCAGGCCATGGTAAAAGAGATATATTTTCTTGTTCAAAATACGTTTGTATAACTTGTGCACGTTGAAATGCAGCATTATCATGCTGGAAAATGAATGAATTATTATGTGCACAATATATCATGATTTATGTAAAAGAGAAATTGTAAAAACTAGAAGACAAATAGGTGGCAATAGCCTGATATTTTGGGTCGGAATTGACTACAAAGGGAAAACAGATTTAGCATTTATACAAGGGAAAATGAATAGTCAAAGATACTTACAATTAATTCGAAAACAAATTAATAAATGTGCACAATCTTTCAGGCAACTTCATGATTGAAACATTTAAAGAAATTCTTATCTTTTTTGACAAAAATGTTCTAATAACAATTTGATATTTTTGCTATTAGTGAAATTTAGCAAACCAATTCTGACACTGCCGTAGTTTGAAGAGTTCTTCACCCTACACATTAGATAATTTTTTATGAATCTGCACAGCATTTTACAAACAACAAAATATGACGAAAATGTTCCTTTTTTATTTTCCATTTTGAAAGCAAACAATTTTTAACGAAATCGTGCATTTTCCAAATTTGCAATTTAGAATGAAATTAGTTACATATTAAGATATACATATATATCCATCTGTTAGAAAAGAACGCAATTACTTTTTGATCAACATAATATATGAAAACAGAATATTTTTTCAAAGCGCATTAAACTTGAATCGAAAAATTATCGTTTTATTTGCGTTTCCATATAATTTGGGTACATTTAATTCATGAGCGATCGAAAAAATATCGAAATATTGGAGGGAGAAGCAGTTAAGCGAATAAAAGGATAGAAAGGAAGAAGTGAAAGAATACAAATTTTGCAAGATTGCACAGAATAAATAACGCTTAGTTCCATGCAAGATTTGCCGTCAGTACTGTTGTTTGTAAACAGGGCGTACAACCGCGAAAGGAAGACAGTTTGTTTGCAACACCAACATTTATGTCATGGTACATATGAAAAATAAATATTACGACTACAGTATGATCTCTGGCATCGTTTTTTTATGATACTTGCAAGCTTTCTGTACATACTAGTCGTACGAGCGTGTACTTTGTTTCGTAACATTACATTCGTAACTACACATGCATGTCTACGTTTAGATTAACATTATTGTTTCACCAGCATATAAATCTTTGACAAAGTTACAATGTTGATTCATCTCAAGAAGACAAAAATTTCGCAAATAACTACAATATTTGTACATACGAACGTTACTTCCTCCATGCTTCACGTTTTTATGATATATGAGATCCATAAACGTCTAATTCTTTAGACAATCTTGATGTTTCTTCTTCTAGTTCCTGGAAATTAAATTGATGAAACGCTATTAATAAGCTAAAAATTAAAAAAGACTTTTCAAAAACTTTTCAAATTTTCGCTACGGATAGGAAGCTGTTAAAATACATTGCTCGATCTTTTAGTGAAACCTTAAAATTTTTTTTCTTTTTTTACACGATTGTAAAAGAAATTTTACAAATTTAATTTTTTATCGCGTCACTCTTGAAATTTGATGAGAAAGTCATTGAATTTAGCTTTCTTCGTCACACGAATGCCAAAACGAGAAGCAAGTTTGATTTGCTCGATAGTGCGTCCAAGTAAACTTTAATTACAAATCTGACCAGCATGTCAAAGGAAATTTATATAATATCAGTGCTCTTCTCTCGAATATGTACCTCTGTTACTATGAACTTTGTTTGTTTATTTAAAATTTGCAAGAGGAAATATTCCTATTTGTAGAAAATATAAGTTTTTATTTGCATTCGTTTTCATCAACTCAAAAATTATGTACTTTTATTTATTATATAATGAATCAGTATTGAACGATTTATTTACATGTTACTTTAAAAAACATTTTAGATAAAACATAGGTACTTTATTGGAACAAATTATTTTAAGGACATTTTACATTTACAATATAAATATATAATTTTTTATTTAAACATATGTAATTTATTTATTTTTAATGTAATTCATATATTTGTTGTCATGTACTGTATAATTAGTTATTATTACATGTTATTACGTTATATTATGCAAGTCTGGTTAGTTGTCTCCGATAGATCAATACATTCTTAAAGTACAGTAATCTACGAAAGTATTTGAAACCTGAAATTTTGAACAATAAAAATAAATGTCTTATGATATTTGTCTTATGATATTGATCTTTCAAGATGATCTAATAACTACAGCAAAATACAGATATCAAGATTATGCATACAAAATTTTAAATCAATTGAATAATATTTATAAAAGTTAGGAACATTCGTTACAATGATGTGCAAAAAGAGGGTCATAAAATTATTTGAACGCATGAATAATTTTTATATTAATACTTTGTATTAATATTTAATTTAGTTGATTTTTGATTTCAATAAAATTTCTGAGACAGTTTTCCATACTATGCACAAATGTTCTGTAGGGTTATGCTCAGGACTTTGGAATGGTGTATTTAAAGTGTGGGATATATTGTATATTATTCATTCTTTTTTAGCGTTCATGCTTAGGATCATTATTCTGTTGAAATTGATATTTGTCTAAAATCCCATTTATAAACACTAGATTTCTAGTACCACTGATTGCCATACAATTCCACATCATAACAAAATTCCCATGTAAATTTCGCATTTCCATTTCAGTTTTGGGTTTTCTTCACACATGATTCTATTCATCAGTACCGAATGTTAAATTTGCTTTCATCTGAAAATATTATATCCCGAAAAGATTGCACTTATTAATGTATTTTTTCGCAAATTTTAGTCTCTAATTTCTATCTACCGCATCAATATACAATATTTCTTGCAACTATGCATTAATATACAATATTTCTTGTAAAAATTATGTTTTCTTCTAAGAGATTTCGACACAAGTGTTTTGGATGAACATCTCTTCTAATTACGTTTTTATATGCAAATATTGCAATATGTGCATTATGTCCATATGTGCAAATTTTGGAGCCGATGTGACCGGATTCTTTTTTATTTCACACATAATTATCTTTTCTTCGCGATATGCTAACTTTTTCAGGCGACTTTTATAAGTTTTATGAATTTATATATCTGTCACGAAAAATGTATAAAAACAAATTTTATAGATTTAAAAAAATAATACAATTTAATCTAATCTCCAATACTTTATTCATATGCAGAATAATGCAAGTCAAACAATATGAAAAATGCGTTTACTCTCATTTCCTTTTTATTTTGTACTTCAAATTTTTATTAATCTACTTATATTACAATGTATTTTGTGTAAAATAAAACGACTAAAATCATATTTTATATTTTTATTTTATCAAAAATAACACTATAATGACAACAAAAGAAAATAATATTATGAAAAATAAAAGAAATATACATGTAAAAGGAAAACGAAGAATAAGAAGAATTTATGTTAAGAACTTTAAATAATGATATTTCGAAAATAAATAAAAAATGCAATGTTTCATTGTAACCACAGAACTGACACAAAAGAAACAACACTCGTATAGTCTGGCCGTAGAAAAATTGCAAATTTTTTCTAGATAGATATTTTTCTAAATAGATATTTTTCTAAATAGATATTTTTCTAGATAGACATTTTTTTACATAGACATTTTTCAAGATATACATTTTTCAAGATATACATTTTTCTAGATAGACATTTTTCTAAGATTTCAAGATGACCTTGAAATCCAAATTAATCAAGTTATTTTGACTTATTGATGTATGTTTGAAATTTGGTAGTATTGTTTTTGCAAAATTATATTGCCGTTGAAAAAGTCATAGATGAAGAGCATTATTTATTTTTGAAAAGAGCCATATTCTTGCTTAAATTCGTCCATATTTACTAAGAAGTGTCGTCATTAAAGGATAGATTATGTGACTGTAGTATTCGTTAAAAGCATTCTTTAGACAATTCACATCAATCATTCGTTAGTCTCTAATATTACATTATTTTTGGCAGACTAAATAAATATATGTGCAGAGTGTCAAAAAATTATTTGCTATAACTTTGAAAGGGAATTCTATATCTCCGGATCGTTCGAAATTTGTTTATATCACATTCTATTATTACAAGGAAAACGTTGAATTACAACCTATGTTTTTTTTTTAACTATTTTTTGCTCATAATGAGCAAATAATATGATGCAATATAAAAAAAATTTATTTTGACCAATTTTGTGGTCTAACTTCTTAAACAAATCCCAAACGATCCGAAAGTATAGAGTCACTTCCCAAAGTCATAACAAATAATTTAAAACTAATGGTTTTTGAATGTTATACATTGCCAAAGTCAATGGGATATTCACGATATATACACTGATGTATCGGGTATACTCGATTTGAATATAATGAGCGTTAATGGGTTAATTAACAGAACTAAATACATATTTTTATTTCAGTAAGCATATAACTCATTTTCGAATTCGTGATAACGGTGTATTTTCAAAATTATTTATTTTCAAAGGTTATTTATTACTATTCAAAGCTTGCTTCCATTAATCGTTTCTTATCTCAATGTTAAAAAAATTGGATTTTAGATACAATAGAATAATTGACTTTCTTTCTAAATAATAATTTCTCAAAAATTTATTTGCAAGTATTTCTAATTCTTTCCTTAAAAACCACGAAATGTTTCTTTTAATACAAATTAAATTTTATTTCAAACGTTTTTTAAAATAATAAATAATTTGAGAAATAATCACGTATAAATAAAAAAATAAGAAAAAGATTAAAATGAAACATTCTGTATATGTGTATCTATGTGAAATTAGGAGAAGAAAATACTGATAGAACAGGAATGAATGACAAAAATGAAAAAATGTATTTTGAATAGAATAGTTAACACAAAAATACGTAATCACACCTTACTCTTTTCTCTTCATTTGCATTCTTACACAAATCACATCGAATTCCTTCGCGCATGGACATATATATTGCACAACACAATGCATGATTTATGTATATGGATACATCTCCATCATCACATACTACTTGTCCTGCTTGTCCTCAGGTTGCTCTTTATCACTTGAAGCGTGGTTTTCATGAATTGAGGATTTCATGAAGTCCCTGTCTTGTTCATCAATTTTTCTAACTACATATACATATATATAATGGTCATTGTGCAGTACTTTGGTTACGTCCGATCCGAAATATTTTAAGCCAGTTTAATTTCTTCCTCTTTGCGAGCCACATGACTCTCGATGACTCGATTCTTTCCTTCCTTTTTTCCAGACGCTACACAAGCTCCACTCTCATTTAACTCACAATGAGCCTGCTACCACATATAGACTAGTTACTATGTATAATCGGTGAAACTAAGACCTATGAAACGACTGTAAGAGCGACGCACGGCAATCAAAGTGTACGGTAAGCCTCGTGTGATATAATGGAATTCATGCGTCATTCAGAAGGGAAAGAAACGACGGAGAAAAGCAAGCATAGAAGGGGGGTTCTTCCTTTATGGCTCACAGGTCTGTTTTGGGCATAATTTCAAACGTTTCATTTGTGTTCTTTGTATGACAACAAGGTCACCCTCCTTAAAATCTATATATTTTTTCTTCTCTTTTTATCATTTTTTCATTTTGGAACTTTGCTATCGATTCTTTTGCTTATGCGCGTAACTTGTCTCGCGCTTTTTCGCGAAGAAATACGTAGCAGCCGTTCCTGCTAAGAAATTTTTGATTCGTCGCCCATTTAGTCGAATTCTCGTCGAAAGTTCAGACGATGATATTCCGGTATATTGGGTTGGTACCTGATTTAGATATTAAATACTTGACGTATTTAAATCAGTACTTGACGAAATAAACATGCGATTCTTTTACTCCGTTTGCCCATTAGCTAGGTATCCCCAATATTCTCATTCTTGCAGTATTTCGCAAAATCGTTTAAGGAGAATGCAATTCCTCGATCAGAAATAATCCGCTGTGGAATTCTGAAAATTAGAGCTTGCTTGCTCAAACAATCGATGACTTCAGCCGTAGTAGTCGATTTAATCGAATACAAACAAATTTATTAGCTATCCACAAGGACAAATACAGGATATCATGCGACTAACCAACTGAGAGGAAATTTTATATGTATAAATATGTCGAAAAGAAAAAATAAAATTTTTTCATTAAAGTCTACATTTTCGAGAAAATCAAATTTGAAAATTTATTGACTATACTTGAATTTGATTAATTCTAGACGCGAATAATGGAGACGAGAATATTCTAGACGCAATAATAAATAAAGAATGCAAAATAAAATTTAAAAATTTTACACCTTCAAGGCGTTGTTCTCAAAAAAATAAACTTTCTTTTATTAAAAATCACCTTAAGTACATGTGTGCCTCATAAATTTTTCATTTTCGCGAAAACAAAGGCTTTAATAAAAAAATTTTATTCCTGTCCTGACTACGAATCGCTGGACACTTTGTATATGCTAAGTGTAATTTTTTCTCGTAGAAGGCAGATAATTCACATAATGTAATGGACATTATCCTCTCGAGTGGATGTAGACATATTTTTGGACAATTAATTTTTCTTCAAATAATATGCACTGTAAATCATTTTGTATCACTTTCTCTATTTTTGGGTACATAAAATCGAACCAGTTGTCTTAACCAATTATTCAATCCTTATCCGTAAACGAACCAAATAATATACATTGCATACTCTCAGGAATCACAAACAACCGCTCACCATTCATTAATTTGTACAATAGATCGTTCTCTATCATATACTGTTTCGAATTATCGATCCGTGTCATTCATTTTATAAATTATGCTACTTTATTTTTCAACAATCGGTATAATTATAAGTAATGGATTTCTATTTAAAGCATCTACATGACATATTAACATTCGATTGATATTCAACTGTATAATTGAAATTTTCCAAAAATAATAATATCCCCATATCGCTATGCGGGGATAAGTATCTTTTTTCTTTAACGTCATTACAAATGTTTGACAAACAATCACAATTTTAAAAAGTATCCTTATTACAGGAGCATAACTGAACATATGAAACAATAATGAAAAATTATAGATATTTTAAATTGTTATAACTTCGTAAAAGAAAATCATATAAAAATCTATTTCTCATTTTAAAGTGTAAAGCTTCTTTGACTGCTGACTAAATTCGTTTCTTCCAAAGATATATCATGTAGCAGGTGAGATAAAAGCACTTTTATTCTCAAAAAATTGTAAAAATTCCAACTTCTATAAAAAGATTAAAGAATTTGAAAATTGAAATTTTTTTTTCACAACGATCCCTTAAAACTTACTACAAAAACTTGCTATGATGTCGAGTGTCTGACGTTTGCGCGGGCTCCGGGTTAAAATTGTCACCGTTTATAAAAGAAAAAAAAAAGAGGCGATCTGGACTTCTTGTCCGCATGAAGAAGCTATTATTGTATTTTAATTTTAACAAGCCAAGAGCAACGGCTCTGTTTTCATGCCGACAAGAAGTCCTAACGTCTGCCATGCACTACCACATTGTTGTGATTATTATTTTCCTCCGATGATCCGCGAGCCTGTTATGTTCAGTGCTCTCTGGAACGGTTGACATCTATCGCTCTGTCAAAGCCCCAAAATTCATAACTAACCTACGCCAAGACAATCGAACGTTAGTTTGAAACGATTGACTAGAATTCGCGAACGAATAGGAATAAAACAGGCTTGCATTGGCGAGGAACGTCCATATTGGATTGAGGTTAACGAATCGATAGTGTTATCTCTTCACGAACAAGTCCATTCTTATCAACGTTTCTATCTTCATGTTTTTATCAACATGTCCATTTTCGTGAGCGATTCTATCGTTATAAACGTTTCTACTTGTGTCTCTGTTTCTACAAGTATTTCTCTGCCTTTCTTATCTGTATCTTATAATCATCATTTGTAAAATATACTGTCATATTTACGTGAGTATTTCTTCACTTCTAAATCAAGCCAACTGCTTAACGTCACGACGGAATATCTTCGCGTGCGACCAACAATCCAATCTTGAAGGCGCTCCGGTTGGCAGCAATCACCACGGACTCTATCAGAATTGGACGCACGCGCCGGTTAGACAAAAAAGTTACACCAGATTACGCTCCTTGCTGAACCATGCTATAGTTCTATCGTCATCCGATGAGCCGGGATATAACACTTGCTACAAAACTTGTACAATTTTTTAGTAATATTATTGAACTTTAAACATTAATGTTGGGATTTTTGAATTATTTAACGCTAACGTTCAAAATTTAATAAAATGATGAAAAAAAATTATGTAGCAAAAAGTTGAACGAAAAACTTCAATCTTTAAGACTGTAATAGATTTAGTCACAAATAAAATTTTTCATTGTTTTTACATATAAATGAATTTTCACAATTTTTCTTAAAGAAAAGAATACTTTTCTACTTGCTACATATTAAAATATCTTGAGAAAAAAAACAAATTCAGAATAGTTTTAAAATGAGATTAAATAGATTCCTATACGATTTTTTTTAACAAAGTTATTGTTGGATGACCAACTCTGGCTAGCAATATTGAATTAGTACAAACACTAAGTTAGTAACATAAAAGTGGACTGTGAATAGTTAGTTATAAGGGCAAAATCCAGTAGTTGGTCATTTATGCCCTTTCCCCTTCCACGTGAAGACATAAGATATATATACGGATACGCTTGGAAGAAGAAGTCATTATTATTATTCTTTTCCTCAATATTCCTCATCGACAAAAAATCTTGTACGCGACCACTATTGCAATACTGAATAAATCTCTTCGGAATTATAAGTGTGTTAATTATAACAGTTTAAAGTATTGATAATTTTTCATTTAAATTTATTGTAGTGCATACAGAGGATCCCATTGATTGTTTGCGAAACAAACATATGTTTGAACGGATTTTGTGGCGATGAACGAAGATAGCATAAAATATTATACATTTTCTGTTATTCTGTCAGGACAATACGAATTTTTTTGAATGCCATTCGGCCTATGTAACTCTCTTTCCATTTTCCAATAACACATAAACACTAGAATTTTAAAAATTTTATAGATACGATTATTTACTTCAACGATATTGTCGCACTATCAATAGATTGTGAGGATTTGCAGTGATTGAAAAATGTTTTAGATAACGCGAGTAAGCATAGTTTAGTAATTAAATAGATAATGTCAATTTTTGCAAACATGTACCTGAATTATGTAATGTATTTAACCTTCTGAACGGAAGACAAAAGCTGTGAAATGATTTTCGAAGCCGATAAATATGCAATCTCAGTACAGTTTCGTTGGCCTCACCAGCTCTTTTCGTATACTATAGATGATAGCGATCTGTTTTTGATTCAATTTTCTATAATTTACGCAAATTCTCACTGATCTGTTTTTTTTTTTTCAGTGCAAGCACAGTCCGACTTTGATTTAATAATTCCATCTCGTAATTTATGAATTCACTTATTCACTTATTCTGTGTAGATAAACGTCATGATAGCTGGTAGATAGATCTCGCCACTTAAAGAAATATGCATATTAATTCCTGTTTTTTTTTTTTTTTTGTTCTTCTGTTTGTATTCCCTAATCCATTTTTCTTTACATCTGTGAATTTTGGACTTTGGAATATGCGACAAATCAACCTCATCAATTCGTTCAAAAATAGACAAAACTTTCGATATCTTTTCAATTGTATTTGGTGCTTTTAGTATATCGATATTCCCATATATAGATATCTTCTTAATAGTACTTAAGAATTATTATCTCATTAATAATAAGAAATATAGATATCTCATTAATAGAAGAAATATAGTCATAAGAAATCAGATACAATGTGAAAAACGAATATATATTATATTCGCTTTCATCAATTTTAATTTTTATTTCAGATTTACGTAAGTAGAATTATCTGAATCTAATAGAATTAATTGAAAATTATAGATCTTACAACTTGTCAACGAAGGTGCACAAATTTTTACATACGTTGCTGCTCTTATTAATCACAAATCGCTACTTGAATTAATTGACACTCTATCTTTTAAGTTCCTATATTTACATTCTGAGTACTTCGCCGCTACGTGACATACCTGTTTTGACATTTATATACCTTATACCCTTATCTTTGCTAGAATAATCATCAATTTTATATTTTTTTTTTTTCACCGCAATAATAGACTTTCACCGCAATAATTCACTTTCTCATCAGCACAGGAATTGTTGAATCCTTACGATAATTCTCTTTACTTCAGTTCGATCGTTATTTTTCCTCTTATGTTTCTTTTTTCATACTCTCATATTACGCCAGACAACTGCGTCTTTGAAATTTCTTGAAATATTCTTTGTACTATACCTTAATATCATCTTGTTGATTTTTCGTTTCTTATGCTGGGTTCACAATGAGTAGAAACTAACAATTGTGTTGCATCCACACTGCTGTCAACAATAGTGTGAACGCAGCATTATACTATCTATAATGGTGTTCCATATTTACCTGCGATGTAACATTTAATATATTATATGTATATGTATGTATTTATAGTATTCACTTTTCTCTTTTATTCAGTTAATTAATTCTTGATGTACTATATGATTTTGAAAATTCTGCTCGTAGCAAACATTTCAATTCACTTCATGTACACACTGTTCGTAATTTACGTATAATTTGGCTTTCAGTCCATATAGTTTTATTAACTTTATATCTCCAAAATCCTTCAGCCAGTATTACATATTCTAGTTTCCATCTCTTAACAATTTATTATCTCTTCCGCATCTTTAAATGCACAGTTTATGGTCTACATGCTCTTTGTTCTTACCAGCATCATTATTTTTTCTTAATTTTATTACTCTCCTCAGCGTAGTAATAATAATGTTGCTTTCAATCTTTCGATTGCCCTCATTGTCATTAATTTCAATTTAAGCAATCTTTGCGATCGAAGCTTAAATATCTTGACTCTTTTATGCTACAGATTCACACTGAGCAGAACTGCTCACTAACACAAACTGCATCACATTCATATATTGCTGTTGGCGAGTAGCTCGTAATCAACTAACAGTTCCGTTAGCAATTTCAGGCTTGTTCCTTTGATATTTGCAGCCGAATACGTTTCGAATTCGCGAAGAGTATCACTTAACAGGCGAATGTTATTTGTTGTTATAAGCCAGTTCACTGTTACATCTGATCGCTAAAATGTTCACACTGCTGTTGCTCGCGAACTGTTTTTAAATTATTCGTTAATAGCGACATTAAATTTGGATTTTTCTGCAATTATTGTTCTCTGTTACTAAAAATCACAAACTATTCCGCAAATGCTATTTTCACAAGGGAAAAACATACAGTTTATACGGTATATAATATTCTCTCTCTTGACACAAAACTCGTTAGTGTTACTTATTCAATTCCGGACGAGCCCTTAAATTTTTAAAATCAAAACAAAAGAATAAAATGGTAAAAGTAGAAAAATATATTATGGATAAAATAATTAACAAAGGGGACGTTTTGTTTTTCCGTTATCTTTTTTTTTTCTTTTGAGCTGTATTCTTTTTTTGACAAATCATGCCATCCAATTCCTTCGCACGCACATATGTATATATTTGTATACTTCATACACACAATTCACACGAATATACCTTCATTATTACTATACATATTACTACATATTATATATATTGTATAGAAAATTATTAAGATTACAATGAAACGTGACTTCTATGATTATGTTATGACAATTTAAATCATAGATTTCAATCTGGAAATTCTTCCTTTGGCTTCGAAAAATCGCAGGCCCAGGGTGGGGCACGAAGGACGGATGCCCGTTGTCGTCTTGGGTGATCTCGCGGGCCCGTGTTTCGCACGTGTTCGGGAAAGTTGATGCTATGCTTCAATCCATGGTCGAGGGCCTTGTCTGCTTAGAACAAAGCTCAGCCAGATGGCCAGGGTTTTCTGGCGACACAGGCCTGCTAAGGGCGCTTAAAAATCCATAAACCGACGTACCCGTACCCAGACCGTGGGTATTGTAGCATTGAAACTCTCCCGAACACCCCATAAAATTCAAAATCTAAATTCCGTGGTGACGAAGGATTTGATCAGTATATTGAATGACTACTTGCTCTTCGCGAATCACATGATTATTCATACACAGTCCTAACAAACAGTTAATTAGATTGCTTAGTCAGAGTACAAAAATCATGACAAGATGTACGAGGACACATTACTTGTATTTTTTGCTCTTTATCTCTATAAGTATAAATATCTATAACTATATAACTATAACAAAATAACTGTAAACTATAAACTATGAAAATGTAAAAGCGTTATCATTTAGTCGCAAATTCTTGTATATCCAACAATGATTGATAGTAGATAAAATAAACTTATATCTTCCGTGGAACCTAACAAGTTCATGTTTTTTCTGATTTCATGTTTTCATTTATTTTTGCTCTCAAAGATATCTTTCGTAAATATTCAAGAAAAGTAACCGCGTAATTGCGTTTCATTCATCTATTTCTCAGGATTATGTTAAAAACGCTACATTCTCCAATTTACTGTAACTTATTTGTAAAAAATTCATTTTGTTTTAATGAGGGACCGAGAAAGAGAAATAGTAAAATGGAGCAACCTTTTTTATTGGAACATTTTGAAAAAGATTCGAGAGAAACGCACGAATATAGAAAACCTGTCAATTAATACGTTCAGTGCTAACTGAAATCTATGATCCTATATATTAACAAATAACTTTCATATAATGTAATAAAGTTTTTATATAATAAAATAAAATTTTTCAAAGATTTTTAATTCGATACCATAAATTTAAATCAATACCATAAATTTAGTACAAAAATGTACAGTAAGTATGTTAAATTTGTTACCTCTTTTTCCGATACTGAGTCAAAAAATTTATATTATTTATTATTTATTTATTTATTTATTTTGACGTGTTTGCATTAACAAGTAGTGACCACGTGTATAAGTCAAACAATTAAATATCATATGTCAAATTATACAAGGTAGGATAAAATTTGAGTATTGTTCAGAAAAGTATCAGAATTCTCCGCACAAAATTTAATATCAATCGGGAACTGATGCTTTTCGAAACTATAGTAAAAAATTATATTCTACACTTTTAACTTATTTTTGCAAACTGTACTTATAATAAATTTTCAAACTCAATTTTCTCAAAAATGGAATTAAACAAAAAAATTTTGTTCTTCTTCTTCATTTTATTTTTCATGTAAAATTTTCCAATTGTACTATCAGGTCAAAAACATCTTGCATAATAAAACATTCTGAACAGCTTATAGTTCACAAAATAAAAAGATCAAATTTAGTAATTTATTAGAAAATGTTGATGTTCAATTACAAAGCACATCGGGCTGTATCAAATAATTTTAGTAACAGTAATCAGCAATCACTAATCCTCGTATATATTCTGATCTAAATATCCTCATTTTGTATAAATTCTAATTTAAATAATGATTTGTTTATTGAATATATCTATCATTTGAATATATAATATATAACGTATATCAATATATAAGTTTATTATAAATATAATATAAATAATAATTTATTATAAATATAATAATGTTATTTTCAATTTTATATTTCTATAGAATATGGAAAATTCTTATTGTCTAAACTACTTTGTATACCTTTTTTTATATTAAAACTGATCACCATGTTTATTATATTATTAACTTTATAAATTAACATATGTATGATTGTTAACTAATTCATCATCGAAGAAAATTTTCTGAATTCGTTTTGAATGTTGGACAATTTTTCCATTAGTTGATTAATCCTTTAACTATCAGTTGAGAAAAAATGTTAATCCAGGACAAGAGTTTTTAACAGATTTTGTAGATTATTCTAGAGACTTGTGTACTTCAAATATAGTTTTTCCATAGTCCATGGAATTAGAGAAAAAAATATATTGATCTTCTTAGATTATTTTTAGTTTTTTGAATCTTTAAAAATGATTCGATTTATGATCATTTGCAACTTACAATTAGTAATCTCATTTGGATATAATTACATATAATTCAACTATTACTAAAGGTGGTATAAAATGGTGGTAAAATATTTATAGTATCCGTTCATTCTTAAATTTTAATTTAATTTTTGGTCGACATTATTTATGAAAAACGTAATCAATCAAAAATTACCCAAAAAGGACTAAGGTTAAACATGACTAAAGACTAAGGTTAAAACCTTACTGTTACTTCGAGATTTAAATTAAATTTAGTAAATTAATATTAATATATAATATATAAAATTTATAAATTAATACTAATATGTAGTCCAGTAGTACCTGGAGGTGAGTGAAAGTGATTCTATATGAAAAAATAAGTTAAAAATAAAGAATAAAATTTTTTTGTTTGAGGCTTTGTTTTCAAGAAAATCAGCTTTGATTATTCTTTGAATACACGTGCGCTTTAATTATTATAACTTCAAAATTTATGTTAATTGATATTTTCTGGCAATAAAATTTGTTTCTTGCCACCGCTGACACAGGAATTCATCCTATTTTTGTGGAAATATTTCAAATTTCTCAAATCCTATTATCGTCTTGAAATTAGTTTTTTGAATGCATGGTATTGAAAAACTAAATTTATTAATTAGTAATTTAATAGAGAATCAATTGACATTTTATTGTAATATAATGCTACTCATTTTATTTCTTCGTTACTTCCTATCATAATATTAGAATTAATTTCTATTATTTCTACTAATTCATTATTATTTTATTATTCCTTTATATTTCTACTTGTACTTACACTTTTTATACATAGATCAATTTTAAGATTTGAATAAGATAGTCTGCATTTTTTATGTACTTTTCAGATGTTTCAAACACCATTAAGATTCAAAAAGTCTTATGCAGAAAAGTGCATATTTGTATAAAATTTAATTTTACTAGATTCGGATTGTCTTGAATTATATTATTGTAGTATTAATAAGGCTAAGTAATTCATCTGTTTGGTTTATGACGTGTTTTTATAAGGGAAAATTCTAAGGGGAAATATTTTCAATTCCTTTTTGAAAAGTTTCTAAGATGCTTTAATTTCTACATTCATGTTTTCATTATTTTTAATACCAATGATAATGTTTGATGATAAGAATGGTTAAAAAATAGCAAAAGTGCTTTTTTCATTCGTAGTTTGATAATTAACAATGAAAGTGATGAATTCTATTTCCATTAATAGTGGAAATAATAGATGTTCAATAATAATTAACTGAACTCTAAACTTGACACCCGTATCAGCAATAATCACATAGCAATAGTTGTTAAATGCAAAATTTAAGTAGTTAGTTTTTTTAGTGTTTTTTATTGAAATCAAAAATCAATCTTCTGCAAACATTATTTTCAAAACTTAAAAACTATTTAAACTTTCATAATCTTTAAAAAATAATCACGTCAAAGTTTTGACAAGGTATCAAATATCAAACATTTTTACTGATAATACTAAAAAATGGTTGAAGTATGATTTATTTTGATTTGAAACGATATTGTAGTACAAATAATATTTTTTTTTCGATTTTTCTTCCAATCACCCAATCATACATGAACCGCTCCGTTTGATATGTGAAAATTATACGTTGACAAGCATGTTTACAGTTCAGTGCTCTGATATTAAACACATTATTAAATACCCAGAACAAAACTCAGCAGTACGATCAGTACAGCCTCGAGTAAGCGCAACGTTAGACAACAAATACGTCGTCGTTGTCATAACATTTATCTTTTTGTAGTTTCTTCCCTATTCTAATGCACAATTTCATTTTATAAGATGAGTCAAAATTTGTTTAAAATTATAATGTTCGTCATCCGTTGTTTCTTGTTGACTGTCGTTCTCAGTTGACGACCAAAAGTGCCGCAGCAAACCAATTCCACAGTAAACAGATTTTCACTTGACTGAACAACTGTGAATGCTTTCATTGGATTATTTTATTGGATGTTTAATTTGAGGTAATATAATCATATCATGACTGCTAATAAGTGATATTTTAAAACTTTAATAAATTTCTGATTTAAATTTGCCTATACGATATAATATACTAATTTCATTAATTTCGTTTGTAAATGATTTTAGAACAAATATTAATGAAAAACTGTTTGAAGCATGATATAGTATAAGTGATGAAGTAAATCCCAATTGCAGTCAACATGTTCGGTCTCACCGAACACAGCGAGAACTAAATAGTGATGCGAAAAACAAATTCATTGAGTCAGAGATAATAACTTTCAAATTTATTATTTTCTCCACGGTAGGGATTTCCCTTGACTGTACTTTCACATATTCCGTTACTTTCTATTTCATTGTTCATACCTGACTCTCAATTCCAAGATTCGATAAGTTTCTTTATCGCAACTGTCCTCGCCATAAACACGTCTAGACTCAATTAGCTGCCTGCTTAATCCCGTGCCCAGGAAAACATATTGGAACCACTCACAAAGTGGTTCAAGTTTGTTAATCTCCAACAATCCATCAGAGTAGTCAGTAGTTTTCAAGAGCTCACACGAGTGCCTACATTCAACATCTTCTCATGCGTAGTCGTCTCATAGCACTCTTACGTGCATCAATCTTACTATCTTACACATTCCTTACTCATATAATTCAAGTTCGTCAGATTATCAAATCATCCAATCAAATCTCACTTCTGACGAGTGAATTAAAATGCTACCAGTCTAATAAAATCAAATCTTACTTGAACCAGCTGCCTTTCATTCACGTTGAAAGCAGCCACCGATCTAATCAACGTCCTTAATACGTGGATTCAGATCGGCATGATATAAAACATGTAATTAAAAAAATATGTATTATGAAAAATGAAAAAGAATACGAATTAAAAGCAGAAAAAGACATTTTGTTTTTGGAATTGATTAGTGCTCGGAATTAAAAAGTATATAATGTATAAATTATACAGTATATATAATATATGAAGAATTAACAAAAAAAATTTTAATATCTTTTCGATTTGGAATAAACAATATTATTATAAAAAGTAATATAATGCTGTATATATAATATATATATATATATATAAAATAGTATAATACTATTATATAGTATAGACAAAAGTGAAATGTATTTAATTTAATGAATATCTTCTTTTTATTTTAATTAGTATTATACTTTATAACTTAAATTTTTGTGCCACGTCCCGGTTAGTAATGATTACTACTCGGAACGCGCTTGTGCAACCGTTTCATACAACATGTATTCGGATCTCGCGAGTGGCGTGTATTTTACTGGTACCGACGAAATTGACCGAAACCGACGACTTGATCGAAACTGATTGATTGATCAAAAAGAATTACTTGCTGTGCTGCCTATAAGCTTATTTTATAAAAGTTGGTTAGCCAACGCTAGCCAATCATTTCGAAGTAACAATGACACTAACTGGAGCACACCGTGGACATTAGGACTTCTTGTCAGCATGAGAAAAAAAACAGGCGAACAATTGCCTGTAGTTATAAACATCTAAAATTAAATCAATAAATTTCTTTATGCCAACGAGAAATTTATATACAGTTTGTACTGTTTTTTTCTTTCTTTTTCGGTAGGTTATAACTAACTACTATTAAAGTGCCTCTTATACAGCATATATGTATGAATATAATATAATGATGGCTAATTAATCATGCTATATCTATATCCAAAATCTCAGCAGACATTTGTATCATTTATAGTATATAGCACGTAAATGTCTCCTCCAGTCAGATGCAATTTCAAGTTTTTCTTTATAGCTGCTCCTGTTAGATCTTCTAGGTGTTTCTAGATTGCAATTTTTTCTGTATGTTTTTTTGCATAAATACATACTTATTACTTTGTTAACTAGATACCTAGATTTTTTTGAATATCTTTTTATGTTTTCTAATGTTCCGGTCATTTACAACTAATCTGAATACGGCGAACTGCAATGATTCTAAATTTGCATGTGATTCTTGGCCATTTCCTACAAGTTCAAATAGATTATATTTGATTTGTAAAGTTTTAATTCTTTTTCTGAATTAAGTTTTAAATTTCCATTCGTTAGTTACTACATTTACTTTTTTTTGCGTTTTATATTGTCACTTATTGCCTTAATATCATATTTCCAAGTGAGTTTTATGTCTACAATTCCAAATATTTTACTTGCTCATATCATTTAGTTTAATGTTTGGTATGTTCTCTTTGTACAATGATTTGCTTTTAGTTTTTTATTCGCCATTTTTCGATTCATAGAATCTGCTATTCTTATAGTATCTCTTTTGCTACTTTTGGATTAGATTATCGTGTAGCCAGTATGGCAGTATCATCTGGAAATCTTAGTATTTCGCTCAATGCTTTTCGGGATATTTACTTTTTTCTTCAGTTCTTAAAATAAATTTTCAAATGTTTCTCAATTTCATTTTAAACATTTTCTTACATTTTATGCTTTTCGTTACATTGTTCAATTGTTTAGTATTCATATTTATGTACAATCCCTATTAATTCATTCTTTCGTATCATCAATTGAAATAAAGTGAAATATGAGTATCCTGAATAAATATGATCATCTTTTGTTTTTTAAAAACACAAAGAAAAAATCAAGGAGGTTTAAGTCAGGTGAATGTAATGACAAGGGCGGTAAATTGTGTTTCAAACCATTTGTTTCTAATAATTGATGTCAAATAATTTTTTTGATGCGTACGTTATGTGCCAGTATAACATTTTATTGATAATATTATAAATTTTTGCATTCTTGACCAAAGAATTTACTAACTCGAGTAATACGAATTGTAAGGAATACATTTGATCTTGTATTGTTGATGCTGGAAAAAAAAGATACGTGTTTCGAAAAATATTTCGCCAATATATCCTAATACTTTTTTATTCAGAACAGTATGAGAAATTGATTCGTGCAAAAAATTCTTCATTTAAAAATTGTTCATTTAAAAATTGTTCATTTGCACTTCTGCAAAATGTCGCACCACAAAGTTTGTTAAACCATATATAAAGTGCTTACTTATTTCTAAATTCGAATTGATAATTCGGTATTAATTCTTCTGTTATAGATTTCAGTCTGTTATATATTATTTTTTAAGAAATATTTAATGTTGAAAAAAGCATCATTGGTCCAAAAGATGTTACTTCATACAGATCTTTACTTGATTTAAACAAAATAATAATTTGGATCTGTTTCCATAATATAGAAAGATATTAGATCCTTATATACTATTATATATATATATATATATATATATATATATATATTGTATACATGTATATATAATACTATCATATATATAGTTTTATTAACGTAATATTTTTGTCACTATTTTTATGTTTTTCGGAAATTTGTGAGATTTCTTAATTTTGCCCAAGTGTTATCTAACTTTCTAATTGTTTTTAATTGATTTTATCACTTTTATTTATTTATTTTGTTTGTAATCTTTCCTGGGGGCCCAGGAATTTAAAAATTCATTGTTATTATGATCTTTTATGTTATTTGTAATCTCTTTTGTTAACTTGTTCAGATATTTTTTATTCTAAAGAATTCTATATTTTTGCCATTTTGCCTTTGCCTTTTTTTTTTCTTTGATTTTATTCAAGATATCTAAAGAAATTATTTTGATTTGCCTATTTGCCTATTTGAATGTTGTAGTTATTTTGACTGTATTATGGCTATATATGATTTTTGTTTTTTATTGCTTGGTCAATGTATTTCTATGATTTGAGCAGAATATTGAAATTCTCTTCAAACATTTCCTAATTGGTAGTTATATTAAATAACAAATTTTAATTGTTATGAAGTTTTGATTTGTTATTATATATTAATGTGTATTGCCGATCGAATTTAAGTTTAAAATTGGATGTTATTTTTAAATTTATGTTGAGTCTCTTTACAATTGTAAATCTAGTACATCTGAAATTTTGTTAATGTCTGATGGCTAGTGAATTGATTAGTATATTAAGATTATTTGTAACATATGTTCTAAATATTTTACTTCTAAGTGAGAGATGATTCTTGAATCCTATGATGAAGGTTTAGCATTATAATTTCCAGCTATTGTTACATATATTAATATTATAGTATTTATTAATTTAAATATTAATTTGAAAAATTTCTGACAATTTTGTAATGTTGTTGTGTGCTTAGATTATGCATAAATAGCTATTTAGAATGAATTATGATTCATTTGTATTATAACATTATAACAATAGTAGCTTGAATGTTTTCCTGATTTATCAAATTTTTCCGGCTTATAGCTGGTAAAATGTCAATATTATTGTAATACAGAAATATTCTAGTTTCCAAGATCTTATGTTGAACCGTTGAAATTCCAAAATGCGATATTTAGGATTTTTATTTATGAGTTATAATGTTAGTGAGCAGTTGTATCATAGTTGTAATTTATTGCGTTGTCCGAGTAACATAATTTGTTCAACTAATATTTTTATTAGCATTTAATGGAATTTTTGATGAATTATTTGAGGAATTCCTTGATCTTTGTAGAGTCGTAAATGTTAACATCATAAGTGTTAACGTCCTTTGCAGTTTTGTGATTGTTAAAAGAGAGGAAAGTTACTTGTACAGACATAACCTCGATTACCAAGTTTATTTGATGATTGCTATTTGACATAAGTTAATAAATTAAATAATTATAAAATTATCTTCTCAGTTTCCACAATTATAAAATTTAGATTTTCATCTCTATCACTGAAGAGAGCGAATCGACTGAGTAGTGTAACTTGATCTTATATTTATAAATGAAATGCTACTAAAAGTCAATAATGAATTCTTTTTATTTTTGGTTCTTTTTAAATTAAAAGTCAATAGTGAAAATCAAGCAATTCCTACATACATTTTTTCTGTAAATACATTTTTTTATTACATTTTTACTAGTGTGTTTGTGGAATAAAAGAAATAAACACGCTCTAAATTATTTTGTACTTGATCTTATTTTAATCAAGAGTATCTCACATTGGTTACATTAATCAAAGTTTTATTAAATAGAAATTAAAAATAAAAAGGTTTTATTGTTTTATTGTCTCATTAATATATCTTTTTTTATCATTCTGATCTCTTTTTTTTTCATTCACTTTTTCCTTTTTTATGCTCGGATAGGATTTGAGTTGTATTTGCATCAAGAATCTATACCACTTATCAATAAACAACCAACTTTAGATTCCGATTATTCAATGTTTACTATAGTGAATGATTAGAAATACCTATATCGTGATACACATATGATAGCTGCCGAAGGTACAAGTAATCTTATGGAACTTTTTACATGACATGAATTAATGATACAGATCCTTTCGTGCGATGATACTTGCATTGCGATAAATACATGATGGATACTAAAAATACAAATACTTTTGTGGAGCCTTTCACACGATGATTCTCGCACACTTGAGTATGCAATATCGATATCGTATATCCCGAGTATCTCTTTCAATCGTCAACGATACATTATAATTTACGATGTTGATAATGAGATGTTAAACCAAACAAATCACGTCATTGAAAGTGTAAAGCATCACATAAAGACAGAATTGTATTTGAAAAATTTTTTTATCTTTATGTCAATTTGCGCAGTGCTGCATAAATATTGGAGTCTGTCAGTTAAATTTCTCATACCAGTTTCTTAAAAACAATCTCTGAATCTGAAATCCGTTCCGGAAGGAGATCTAAGAAACGGGGCATTTGATGACCAAAAGAAATAGAATTAAGTGTTCATATTTCATTTTCAAATAAGTACTTCATGCGCGTATCACGATATCTGTATCGAAGACACAAGTATTGCCGTCTGAAAAGGGTCGTTGCAATTGTAACATTTCACATCATCTATTTTGTTGGTTTAATATACATTTTACATGCATACGATTAGAATAATTTTTTGTGTATCCGTATTGTTGGCATCTTGTACGTTGCGATATGTCTTTTTTATGACGTGTCGGTTCGATTGTTATAATATAATATTTTGCTGATGCAGAAGACTAATACTAAAGAATTCTAATTCGATAAAAAAACAATATTTGTTTCGTTTCTTCATATTTCCTTATTTGTTGTCCTTACTTGGTGGCCCATTTTTTGTAGTCTTTTTTCTAATTTAAACTGATACATTTTTTTGCTTTACTATTTGTAGTACATTGCAATAAAATTCCGCTGTACTTTTTTGCGTTTTAACTTGATCTAATTTTATTTGTTTAATGTTATAATTTTATAATATAATAGGTAATATAATAGAACGAATTATTTGTGCATTCACAAAAGCGTGTGGCGGTACAATTTGAGTAACAGTTGTTTCTGTTGTTTTCATATTTATTTCTTCTGTTAAAGAGTTATAAGAATTGTTGAGTGTAATATGTATAGCGTAGCCGTTATTAAGTTTGAAAATCTTCAATTTACGTTAGATTAGTAGACAGAATTATTTTTCGTTTTTTAATTTGATTTCTTTTCATTTTTCATTTGATTTATCGTTGTTACTGTGTTTCATGTAATTTTATGATTTCTTCGTTAGCGTTTGGATTTTCTAAATATGTATTATTACATTGAGTTTGTACTTTTACTTTTCTAGTTTTTTATAAATGTTTCACTACTGACAGTTAGTTTTATTAATAAAATCGATTGAATTATGCTATTCTACGCTGCCCGTCCTGTATTGTATTATTTAATATACCTTTTATTCAATTATCCGTTAGGAATTGCCTTTATCACTGTTATTCTTATTGACGTTAATTTTATTTTCTTCGAAAGCTCGCTTAAACACGTTTCACAGTAGCCATTTAATCAAGTTAATTTCGATAATTTTATCTAAACTACAAGATAACTAAAGATGCGAGAAACAACGAAGCAATAGTTTTTTTTTTATTTTTAATACTCATACAGTGCTGCACTTTATCGAAAGTTAATTTTCGTGGGAATTTTCAAATTTTTTTAATTTAATTTTTATACGTTTTTAATAAATTATACACATTTTTGTTTATTATGAAAGGTTTTCTATATTTCTTAATTTTTCTATTATATCTATATCTTTTTGTAATTATTTGAACATGAATAATATATTACTGTTTTTTACGACTGTAACAATGATTTTGTTATATATCAGGGTAAGTGTCGATGTTTCTTCAAGTTTTGTTATATTCAGTAAAGACTTGTGCTTACGATACAGACATAACTTTTTGCTCCATTTTGTTTCTCAAGCTTCTAAAACATATTTTTTATCGTGATGTAAATTTGTAAGTTCTTTTTTCTTAACTTTTAATTGTTAAATTTAACAAGAACCGTGTTAAATATTCAAAATATTCCTTTTCTTTGTTAGAAGTTTTCACAATATTTAAACTCCCATGCATCTTCAAATTTCTTGATTGCAAGTTCGGATCATCGCTGACCGAATCGATTTTCAATGAAAAGTTCGCTGAAAACCGAAAAATTAAACAATTACATATTATTAGATAATTTGTTATTGTTTATTATATATTGTACTATTTTATACGCTATATAATATAATTTATAATTAAATAATTATAATTAAATAAATTTGTTGCTATATACTGTTATAATTAGTTATTATTATATATTATTGTATAATCATATTTTGTCGAAAAATATCGATATAAAGGTGCTTTTATTTTTGGCACACTAAATTAAATAGACAACTTTAGCTCAAGCGATAGAGATGAACTTAATAATGATGAATGATGAATATTTCAAGCTCGCAATTAAAACTAACCAAAAAATTCCCCAATATATACTACAGTGTTAAAATTAATTTATAAAAAAAGAAAAGGATTATTAAATGTCTCTCTTCAAATATGGCTATTGCATTAAAAATTCTTTAAACAATATCCATTATTTCTTATAAAGCAGAAAGAATTTTCTTCAAATTGTCAATAATAAAACATATATAGAACTCTGCTCAAAAAATGATTGAACTTTTAATCATTTAACTATAAATAATATAACTAGATTATTAATATGATGAAATAAAATAAAAATTTTCATATACAAAAGTCAGAAAGAAAAATATATTGTAAATTAATGTGCTTACTTGCGTTCTTACAATTAACAATTGTGTACGATTTTATTATGTTCATTATTATTTCATGTATACACATTATGTAGAATTTTGCGATAAAGATTTTTCAAAATTATTTGTAGCGATCTTGAAATGATTGTCAGCTTCAGATCCAAAAAGGGTTAAATTCATTGAATAAGTCACTAAATAAAGTTACCAGAAGATATGAAAATCCAATAATTTTTTTGAAGAATTGAACTCTTTTTTCAAATTTTATTATACAACTCTTTTGATACACTTTTTTGTTTTTGGAGACTCTACATTCATCGATTTTTGTATGAACTCATGTATTCGCGTCCTTTTTCTTTGCCTGAGACTAAGCCGGAATGCGCAAAATCTTAAATTTATATAATATATGAAGTGGATCAGCTAAATATGATCATCTAAATTTCCACTATTTTTTGTTGTATAAAAAAAACTTTTGAGAACTATTTTAAAACATAAATGTAATGCTGGGAATATTTTTTTTCAATAATCATTTATTTACGAGCTCTCAAAATCACTATTATTTTTTTGTGATTAAGCTACAATTATTTTTGGATATTCTTGTAGAATAAAACGAATTCAATGATTTATGTTACTTAATGTAACTAATATATAGTATCTAATGTAATTAGAATTTCTTTTAAGTCTCACGCGATATCACGAGTCACATAGCACATTGATTCGCACATTCGAATGCATACATTCATAAGCATTTATCAATAGAAAATATCTTTGGAATTCATTGATGTTTCGGCTATAGGTGCAGTACAAAATGATGGACTGCAATGCGTTATTGGAATCTTCTAAACATTATCTAATTCGTATGATGTTATAATATATGTATGAATTAGCGTGCTACATATATATATAAAACATATATATTTACTTCTTTTAAATATAATTAAATATAACAAAATTTACAAACATGTAAAATATCTTATAATTTTGTCTGTTAGTATACGCTTTGTATACATATAAGAAAACTGTATACTAAACACGTCTGAAGTTTTTATTTCGCATTAGCATCAAATAAATGAACTGAGCATGCATTTTATATATAAAAAATACATCTATCTTAAGATGGTCAAAACTAAACTGATAAGAATTTAAAGTTTTCTTAGAGTGTTTTATTTTCTATTAATTAATTGTTTAAATTTATCGAATGAAAATATGACATGACATGAAATATGGTGAGTTTAATTTCTCATAAGCTAATTTATTTCTGTGGAAACTTTTATTAAACAAATTTCGCGGTAAGCTGTACCGACGCGACGTAATCGCTGGACTGGAGAAAGCTGAGTAAACTTCTCCTAATTCTGCGACATCCAGTTTTAATTACATAAATTCGGATTTTAATATCGTGGACAAAAAAGTTATTAGAAAAAAACTACCGAATTAATGCAAGTAACTGAACCAATCCAATTCTCATTACATTTCCTACCTGATTCTCTTGGAAACATTCAACTATAAATAAATCGCTATAAATATTCAAATTGTTTTTTAGATATGACTGATCTCAATAAGTATATAATCTTCAGTAAATAGACCTTAAGTAATTGAAATGTCGAATTCGAGCATCATTTTATCGCATGGCAAAAATCATTTACATCAAAGAAAAAATAAAGGACGTTGCACTTACACTACATATGTCACTTGTTAACATTATCCATGCTATTTCCATTTCTCCGCCTAGCTACTCTTTCCTGTCTTGTATCCTTTTTTTCTCGAGAAGCATTTCGTCACCGAGGACAATGCAATACGTCTCCTTTCAAACCGGTTTTGTGGTTGTACAGTCGTTATCCACGGCACAATGCCCATTCAATTGCATTATTATATCAGAGACGAATTATAAGATGGACACATTGATTTACGGCTTTTAAAAAATCAATCGAAAAAAATCAGAAATTTCACTAGAGATGTTTGTTAGAAATAATCTTCGGTCCAATGATCAACGCATTATTATCTGACCTTCGATCGTCTAGAATAAAACTTCCTTCCTAATTGTTTGTCGCTTTTGTTTCCTGTCTGCAGAAAAATACACTGTGAAGAAGGAAGCTCTTCGGGACATCGTGACAAATCTAAAATAATTTCAAAGAATTTTCATCCATACGTTATTAGAAACTTTGACCATTGCGTTGCCGAATTCTATTCTTGTTTCTCTGATTGTCGCTTAACCATATATTTACTGTGTTAAATTGATATATGTTATTTAGAGCAGTTGATAAAATGACGCGTGTCGTTTTAACATAGAGAATGGATAAATTGCTATTTCCTGTTATAAGTATCATCCAATTTAATTTTCAATTAATGTCAATCAGGGATGTCGTTATCAACTACGTATCGCAAATGTTGGAAATTCTCATCGAATATAAAATTACGAAAACAAAAGAAGAGAAAGACTTAAATATTTTAGTGTTGTTTTAAATTTAAATTCAGTTTAATTAAATTTCAATTAAATTTAAACATCACAATATTATAGATTACCAAAAGAATGAAGAATTTAAATTCTCATTTTATTGCACTCTATGTACATGCCATAGTTTTAATTCTCGGTCCTATATAGTATTTTATGTCGAAATTCTATAAATCTCTTCGAAAGAAGTGGATCTTTTACCACCAGTCATACATAATTCAGTAGGTCCTTTGGCATTTGCGAAGGAAACAGCGCGAAGAAATAGTAAGGCGAATAGGATGATAGGAGAGGAAAAACGAAATATCGCATTCTTCCACAGAGTGAACTAAAAGTGGCAAAAACTGAATCGCGTATCATTTCAATACAAGTAAGTCGAGAGATACGGAAGAACATATCGAGTTAAGATACTTTTGTTTCGAAGTTTTTTTCACGGAAATAGTGAAATCTAAAGTTGCGTCTATTTACTGCACATCGACGTACTGTACCACTGTTATGTATTGCAATTAAACATAACTTACAGCATTTGTCTGTCCTTATTGATACGCAATATGTAACAAATGGATATGCAACTTACACTAGCTTTAATACATTCTACTTGCAGTAGAATTAATAGAAATTAAACTTGTTGAAACAAACATATTTTGATACATTTTTATCTAAAAAATGCTATGAGACATGTCTTCGTCATTTGCTATGCGAAAATCATTCTTCTATCACATAGCTGGGGTAGTACGCATTGTACTACATATGTATATGCATCTGTTAAATCGCAATCGATTTTATGTTATGAAACGTCTGAAACGTTAGTTATCTTGCAGGCCGTGCAGTAAACGGGTCAGAATTTCTAAAGTTAGTTTTCAAGTTGCACATTTTCAAATTCATCTTTTATTTCTTCATTTCTGCATTTTTAGGATCTAGATATTATGAGAAATTCTAACCTATAGCAGTAATAAATTTATGAAGCCATTGGACATTCTCGTCGTTAAATTGACGAGACTTACTGAAGTTATAGAACTTACATTTATCTTATTTCTTTATTTCCTAACAGCTTCGTCAGTTCATAGCTCTTCATAAGATTTATTGTTGCTACGATCGAAAGTTCAAACACGTGGCTATTATAAGTTACTCGGAAATACCCTGTACTTCTCCTCTTAGATTCCTCAATTTCAAGATACTTCCGAATCGATTTTAGATGAGAGAAAATTGAAAGAATCTTGTCTTCAATCATTTATTCTTAATGGTTCATAAAGAACACGTATGATTTGCAGTGCCGAAAATTACAATTTTTATCACGCGACGATAGCATTTTTGGTTATATTGTTGTAATAGCATTATGTAAATAAGACAGCAATTTTGTCAATATTTCTCAAAGAAATAAGTACAATTAATAAAAATGATGATATTTATTACAAAAATTTGACAATCATAACTCTATCATTATACAAAATATTCTCTAAATATAAGTCCGTAATATACAAATATTACACGCGTAATGTTTTTCTGTATTCCATTAACATAACATTATTTTTGTCTCGAAATTATTTTTCTCTTTAAATAACAATATATGTCTGATCTGTTACTGTAATATGCATCATTATTTTCATATATTGTATTAATGGTTGTGCTTATAGCATTGCCATTTTTTATGTAATGTTGAAATCAACCTTCAGAGACATGCTACAATTGATTTCATTAATATAATAGAATAATTTTTTTGATTGCAATTCAAAAGAACTGAGTACCAATATTGATCTTAATACACTACGTTTTTGATTATTGAGTTAGACAGTAGCATTATCGGTCTTGAATATATTAAAAATAGTCGGTCATATAACAATGTTTAACGTCATCGTTTTGAACCAGAACAAATGAGAATTATATTATAAGTAATTTGTCAATATTTCATCTATGTAATTGTAACTACATATCTCGACTACAGAAGAAAATATCATTTTCTTATCATTCAACTTGAAAACTTAAATAAGTTCTCGAATGCTCAAAAAAAAAATACTATATCGATCTCGAGTTTTCTAGCAGGTGTCGATGTTTGTTTTGTATCTGGAAAAAAATAGTATCGTTTTGTTTCCAAACCTGGTCGACCATATAAATATTGAAAAGGGAAAGGAACAAATAACATTGGTTTTGACGAAGCGAGATATCCATAAAAAGTGAGGGTAATTTAATTTACGCAACATATATTGAGCGTGCATAATATCCTATTAGTTTTTTATTGCGATAGTTTTTTTTTTACCTTGCTAGGTAATCCTTTATCAGAATCGATTCCGCGATATATTTTTTGCCCTTGTAGCATGGCTCCATTTTTATGCGCTTTAACGAGAAATAAGCAAGAAGAAGCTTCCGGACAATAAGGAACCACGGCTGGCCTCGTAATTTTCATTTAGCCTCTCAAGGACGCTTTTGATCGTCTTCCATTGTTCTCCTTCCGCTCTCTTCCCTTCCTTTTTCTCTTCCGTGCTATATTTCTTTGATCATTTTTCCGGCGAACACGAACCGAAACTGTTATCCCATAGAAAGGAAACGTTGAGTTGCCGGAAAGTCGTTTTATCGAGTCGACATCTCACAACATTTTATGCTGACCTTATTCGATTTTAATGCAACTTAATGAGTTCTCAAGCGTTTACAAAATTCATTTGAAGAAGTCGGAAATTGATAATATTAAACGAAGTGGTCTTGATGTCCACTGTGACACAGAGAGTTACTATTATGTCAAGTCATAAATAACTTCCGACGCAGCTAGGTAGAATTTATGTTCGTATCTACCCATTATAAGTCACCGAGACAAACGAGTTTTTGCTTTCACTAAATAGATAAGGGTTCAATTAGTCTTCTGACAACTGTTTTGTGTGGTGCACGTTTCATTAAACTGTTGTTCATGAAACGGAACCCCTAAAATGGAAAGTGAAAAAGTACATATTCATCATGTGATACTTTGGGAATTTACTTGTAAATAAGGCAACAGCTGAAAAAATATGCAGTGTATACGGTGAAGGTCTAATAAACGATCGGGCAGTTAGAAGTTGGTTTGCCAAATTCCGTTCTGAAGATACGACATTAAAGGACGAACCAAGGGCGGGACGCCTTCCGATCTTGACAACCTTTTAAAGGCAATATTGGAGCAAAATCCACGTCAATCAACAAGAGATATAGCAGAAAGGATATTGAATACATTACAATCAACTGTTTGCCGTCACCTGGAGAAATTAGGGAAAGTCAGCAAGTTAGGAGTATGGGTACCTCACAATCTCAGTAAACGGAATAAGGAAGATCTCATGTCAATCGCTACAAGTCTGCTATCACGTATAAAAACCGAATCTTTTTTAGACAGGATTATAACAGGCGATGGAAAATGGGTTACCTATGGCAATATCGTCCGAAAAGACAGTGGCTTAATAAGGATTAACTACCCCTACCAGAACCGATTTTATTGTGTGTATGGTGGGATTGTCGAGGTATAATTCATCACGAGTTTTTGAAGTCAAATTTAACGATTACTTCGGATACACACGACAACGCACGAAAAACACAAAAAAGGCGACTCAAGAAAAAATTCTTGAACTTGGATGGTCAGTTCTACTACACCCACCTTACTCCCCGGACCTTGCCCCGACAATCATCTTTTCTGTTCCCTACAGAACTTTTTGAATGGAAAAATCTTCAATTCTGAAGAGCAAGTCAGGCTGTCAAAAATTTTTTCCAGTCCAAACCAACCACATTTTATAAGGAAGGAATTGATAAGCTGCCAGGAAGATGGGAGAAGGTCATACATAATAGTGGTGAATACATAATAAATTAATATAACTTTGTTATTTAATGAAAGCAAAATAAATGTCTGATAAAAAAAAACGGAAGTTATTTATTTAGACATAAGAGATCACCGATGTATCCGATTACACCGAGCATAACATACGCGGCATGGTGCGACAATAGCAATGATATCGATATATCAGCAAGATGTGACACTTTCGTTAACAGACTGATTCTCGTCAACAGGGTTTGATCCTCGCCAACATGAACAATGATCCGAGTGTGATTATGCATATGCGTGCATATATGGATGTGTGAATATGTGGTCAGCATACGAGTTCTGTATCAACTTTCGCACACACAACATTTTGTTAAATCTAGCTGCAAACTGTTGATTGATCATCGCATTTAAAAATTTTGTTTTTTACTTTTCTCAGCACGAAATGCGATTATCATGATTATATTTACGATTACAAATTTCGAAACCAATCTGAAGACGATGTTAGAAAATATTTACTGCAAACATTAACATTATTCAAAAGCTAAATCAGTCAGTTCTATTTTTTGAAAATTTCTTAATTCTAACATTAAAACACGTAAAACCAAACTGCAGTGGAATTAATTTGTCTTCTGTTCAATTATAAATTACGACTTTTCTGAATATTGATTAAATTCTCTTATTTTGATGTTTTATCGAAGATTTATATCTATTCATTCTGTCAATTTGAATGTTGGTAAAACAAAAATTCAGTTGTGATTCCAAAAAATACCACTTCTCGATTGACATGAAATTTTAAGGAATTAAAGTAGTGAGAGACAGGATTTCAAATATAAAATTTTAGCTTCCGACTGTTCTCGGTGTAATAAACATCTTCATTGGATATCGAGTGATGTCACAATAGGATAAGTTGGGTATACTTCCGGAATTATTTACAATGTTGTGGATAACCGAGTTTATATAAAAAGCTCTATGGATATGGACAATGATATCGCAATTATATAATATTATCCGTTATCCAAGAGTCACGGACGACGATTTACATCGTGAATCATTGTTTAATGGATAATGTCTACATAGATAAAATTCAATATATTGTACCAAAAAATTTTATTAATATTTCAAAAACTAATAAATACCTCCCATTTAAATTTCCAACGGGAATTGGTATTTTTTGAAACAATATCCAAAAGTTCTTGGGTCGAAATGAAGCGCGATTTTTAACAGTTTCTTCGATGGAAGTCTTATATCCGGACTTATCGTGGAGAATGGCGAGCGTTAATGGTTCATTAACTAAGGATTTCGAAACTATATTACATAGTCCTCACTTAAGCATCTGCACTTTTCCCCATTTAAGCATCCATCGCTATCCCCCAATCCTCCCCCCCCCCACCCCCCACCCTTTCATCTCATTCTTGCTATTTTACCACGCAATCTGCCAAAGACCGTGTAAAAAATGATATTTACACAATACAATACAAAGCGAGTAATATCTTATACCAATATTTGGTAGAGCGGTACACCAGTAGAATTCGCAGAATACACTTCCCTACTTTAAGCATCCGGTCCCGACTGTGAACGCTTAAGTGGGAACCGGACACTATTTACATGCTCAAAAACGAAACAACAAAGTTCAGTTCAAGTATAGCAGTCGTTTCTTCCGTTTAATGGCAGCGATTTACTGTTGTTACTGTTGTGCTCAGAGAGTTACTTTTCGTACCGTTTTCGTGAATGCGTAAAAAACTGTATAAATAATTCTTCGAAATCAAATATTCTCATTTTGCACCGAAGTGTAGAAATTGTTGCTGCGAAATGTTTTGTCCAGATCTGTGCTGAACGATCATTTAACTTAATTCATCAAAATTCGAGGAGACTCTATCTAACTCTAAATTAACGCACAACAATTCTTACTTTCTAACGGAAAAATATTATAAATATTGTACACAAAGTTACTGTATTGCAACAATAAAATATTGTATTATTGAATTAAAAGTAATTGAAAAAATTTAGAGCAATAAGAAAGTTCTAATATGTAAATTGTATTTATTAAAAGAGAAAAAAATGTATAAAAAAATATAAAAAGAATATTAAAAGTTAGAAATTGATTATGAATTTTTAACATAAAATTCTGATGAAATTTAAATTGGTAGTTTATTGAAATTACTAGAAAAAGGTTTTCTTCAAATGAAAATAAACACAAAAATTTTGAAAAATTGTATTCCTCAGTTTTATTTTCTCGTGTGCGATTATAATATTAAAATCATTATCCTGACATAAGAAAATAATGAAATTAATAAGGAGTTTTATCGTGCAACAAATTGCAATCAGTTAGTAGAATACGTCTAATATTAACATTAGATCTAATTTTAAGCACGAAGCTTAATTAAAGCACGAAATTTCCATCAGAGATATGAAAGTAAATAAAATAGAATTACAATGGAATATAAAAGTTTTTATTTATACATTTTACAAAAAATCATTTAAAACTTCTGTAAAACTTTTTAAAAATACATCTGTTTTACATCTATAAAATATCCAACAAAAATTATAAATTTTGACCACTAAGTAAGTCATTTCTAATGTTAAAGCTTGCTTTTTCAAAACTTGCTGTATGCGATGTTTACGACATCCGTATTCAAGTACTATGCCGAAAATCTATTTTTTTAATTCTAATCTTTATACCATAAGTCCTGCTTCTTAAAATCCTGAGTTAGTTTATGATAAAAATATAGGTTATTAATTATCTAATATCGACATTTGTTACAAGCTGGTTCAATCCGCATGAATTTGCAGATTCCATGAACACATTTACACAAGATATTTCTTGCATGTACATCGTTTTTGTACACCGATCAGGCATCAGCGTCGAGAAACCAACCAAGTTTAACGACCAGATAAAATGACTCGCCAATCGAAAGGGAGCTTTGTAATAATCGTTAGCAACCTTTTTGTTACTGGAATTAATTCAATTGGCCAAAACAGGGCTTATCTTTGCATCGTAGTTGTAAACCCACTAATTGCTGTCTGCTAAATTATATCAACAGTACTTGATGTTATTTCACAGAAAAATCGCTCATTTATGTAAGTCTAAATGAAAGCTCAAAGAAAACGTAGTTACTCGATATCGATTGATAAAATTTCAAAAAAAAGAAACCACTGTAAAGGAAATATCTTCATGAAGTAAGACGGTTCTTTTCACACTATAAAAATATTCAACTATTTTCAATGTGTTAATTAATCTGGTAATCTTTTTTCCAGCAAAATCAATGAATTTTAGAGTTGATTCGTTTGAATTCCAATTATAGGTACTTTCCATTGGAAATTAATGGACGCAAACAAATTCTTCCCTGGTAATTAAATTGACCACGTTTTACTTAGATCAATCTAGCTAGTTAATAATTCTTGTTCGACAACGATTGGAAAATCACTGTGAATTTAATTAAATTACATTTCCCGAGATTGTAGTTTAAGTTTTTCTAAATTCGTTTGCTTTATTCGCCGAAATATTGCGGAAAAATGAAAAAAGAAACGGAGAAAAAAAAAGAAAAAGTAAAGGGAGGGAACGTTTTGTAGAAAATCCAATTTAATTTTTGTTATTGCACTCATGAAGGCAGTTATATCTTGTCGTTTTTTTCGACCAACTAGCAATTTAATAATTTACTCGTTAATTCGATACTTCGTTTGACAAAAAATGTCGTGGAACAGAAGAAAATATTCATCCACTTCGTTTATTGAATTATTTTCGAATAACTAGCGAAAAACGATTATGTATCTACTTATTGTCTACTAAAAATAAATAAATAAAAGTGGGAAGAAAAGAAAAGAAAAAATTGTATATAATCCCATACGTACCGTTACAAACATTTCATTTATGTATTATCTAAAGCATTTTACAGTATTTCAGAAAAAAAATAAGTATAAAATGCATTTGATTTGTTATAGTAAATTCGTGTCATTGAAAATTTTAGTGAGTCGAAGTCGGAAAATTTATTTCATCGTGTTTTATCCAAGAAAATTTTTGATAGTGAAAATAAAAAAGAACGCGTTACGAAAATTACGTCGTCAATCACGACATCGTTGGAGAACACGAAATTTAAGTTGACTCGTACGGTTCTCGGCACGAACCTCATTTGTACATTCTGTTCGTGTCCGTTCACATCTCGATCGAAAAATCGAATTCTGGTTAGGCGGCCGACCTTTGAGGGCGACATCTCCGTCTCTGACGTTGAGAGAGGCTTCGTTGAAAAGCTTATCAGCCGACACCGCGTTACTTTCACGATGATCTCGCAATCCCTGCTACATACTTTGTCGAATAGACCGGAGGGAAGTCCATCGTACTGATTCGCGGCGCATATTGATTCGA
Organism: Melipona beecheii; assembly: GCA_032399605.1. Lineage (NCBI taxonomy): Eukaryota > Metazoa > Arthropoda > Insecta > Hymenoptera > Apidae > Melipona > Melipona beecheii. Next base: position 199,818 of record JAUCMO010000500.1, on the reverse strand, counting down.
AAGGTTTCTTCTTCGTGTGTACTCTCCTTACCTAGCGCCTCGCCCTCGTCATTCTTCGAATCGAAGCTCTCTCCATCTTTTATTCCTTCTCCTCTATTTCTCTAGCTTTCATCCTCTGATTTCCACATCTTTCATTTCAGCTAAATCGTAATTAGATTGCAAACCTCTTTTCTCATTACTTTATCCTAGTCATCCTTGTTTCCTTAATTTTCGGAAATATTTCCTAGTACGGGATTATGGTGGAGAAGCGAGAAGAGAAGTGAGTAGAGAGAAGAGCTGTGAAGCTAACAGAGTGGTGCGATGCATGTTTATAGTGACGTGGAGAAAAGTGAGAAACGAAATGCTATAGCGAGCCATTCTTCTCAGTATGTCTCAAAATGTCTTCGAGGAAGCAGCAAAAGCTCGTGCTTGTAGAAAATATTGCAATTAAATATCACATATTAATGTCATATCTCGCAAAAAACAAGATTAGACATGATATGCTACACGCAAAAATAAACGATATCGGGAACAATAAATGATACAATGAAGAATAATAATGGATACAATGAAAGCGATACAATGAATTAATGAAAGCGACATAAAACAGAAATAATAGATATATACTTACAGTTAATAAAATTAAATATTATTGATTGTGTATTTATACATTAAGCAAGTATACAAAAATCAATTATATTTTTTACAAGTTTACAATATACATAAGAAAGTAATAAAATAGTTTTTCTTAATTCACTATAATTGAAAAGTATATTTCGTATGTAGATCCTTATTGTTGGGTTAGGAAGATAAGGATGTTAGAAGGACGAATGGACTTTGGGGTCGTGAGAAAGAGAGAGAGAATTGCGAGAATTGCGTTTCATCTCAGAGTCACTGCCTGGACTCATCAGTGGGTGGGGGGGCTGATAGCAGCGCGACTCCACTACCCGCTAAGGCTGGCCAGTCATCTCCTAGCGGACGTCGAAGATCGGCAGGACCTCGACGCTAGGCGCGCAACCACTTGCGGCTTCTGCTAGTGTGTTCGAAACTCGTAGTTGAGGAATCCTAGGCCGCTACACTTATTTTTAATAACAGCATCTTCGCATTATTACAAAATTCTTCGTTTTTGCGACGTCTCATGTACCATCTAATCCAAATCGATTGAATTTTGAAAGAACTGTATAAAACCGAAATATTAATGCACTACAATCTTCACTCAAGAAACTTGTGAAAATATAGAAATTTTGGTATGTACTTAAGCATGTGTCCGCAGAAAATTTGAGATGTACGCATAAAAATGCAAGAAACTTTTTAATTATAGTGAATTAAGAAAAACTATTTTGTTATTTTCTTATGTATATTTTAAACTTGTAAAAAAAAAATTGATTTTTGTATACTTGATTAACGTATAAATACACAATCAATAATATTTAATTTTATTAACTGTACGTAAATATATGTTCGCCACTGTAAATACTTCGATCTTCAATTGAATGCTATTAAATGCGATAGAATAGCAACCGAATACATCCGAATAGATCTGAATATTGCCGAACGTATTGGTCTCCGCTACTAAAAACATTTTTGGTTTTAGCCGCGCCGCTATTATACGCCGTTTTTCTTGCAGCTCTCCTCTCCACTATACTAACACTTCCATTACATTACATTGATTTGATTTTGTCACGACATTCACTCGCCGCTCCACTATAACCGTATCTTAGAAATCTTCGGCGACTCAGTTATTTCAATCATGTTTTGAAAGACAACAAAGCAGAGAAACAATAACAGAATTTTTCTGAAATTTATGGTTGTATTACGAATGTATCTAGTATGTGCATTCATGGGAAATTTAAAAGTGTACAAATGTCAAAAATATACATATATATAATACAATATAACATATAAAATCTAAATATCGAAACTCTAAAAGGAATATCTAAACTCTAAAAGGAAATGCTCGCTTAGTAAATAGAACAAATCTGTATTTATATAAATTTCATTTCTTTAATTACATTTGTAAAATTGCATAAACATCCGCAGATCAACTGTTCTAGTTGATCAATAGAAGCTATGTTGAAAGCTACATATTTGAAAAATGTATCAACCAACATTTCTCTAATGCTCTAACTAGCTTCATTGAAATATATAGGACACGGAAATCATTCCACTTTAGTATTTGTATTTGGTATTTGTATAATGATATTTTAATATTTATTTCTATTTAAGCATTATCTTCATCCATAGGAATTCATTCTTATCATATTTAAGAACTTTAAAAGCGATGAGCGTTTGGGCTATTCGACTTCTTTTAGAATGATTCTTTTTCTTCTTGATCAAAAAACTCAGTGTTACCTCTGTTCTTTTGTCGTGTAACATGCTTGTGGAAGATCGAGGCTATTCGGGTGAGAATAATCGAGACCCTTTCAGACTCTAGTTTAAATGATAATGGGCAAGGCACACCTGGGACACTTAAATCCTCCCTTCTCCTTTCCATAAATAATTGAAGGTAGAAATGGAACGGATTCCCCGGTGTATGGCTCCACCATCCAGAATAGAGTTTCGTTTTTTGATTGCAATCCGATAGAAGCTGGTTTGGCTTCTTCATAGCTTCACAGTTTTCTTTGAATAATTGAATAATTGAATAAGAATTCGGCTAGAAGCTATTCAAATTATGCAACACGCTTCACCAATTTAATGATCAAGACCTTTATCTTTATTGTCGATTCCAACAATCTTTAAATATTTCCCATTCTAAGAATGTGAAACTGAAAAGTGTTGTCAAGGATTCATAGTTTTACTCTACACTCGAAACGTTTTCAGAATAAAGCGATCCTTACTCACTCTCACAACTAGTGAGAGTTGTGGAATAGGAACTACATATTAACGAGTTGCAAAGTATTGAGATAATACTTATGCTTAAAAAACTTACGTGATTATTTATTTCATAAAAATTTATAAAGCATATTTTAAAACAAGTATGAGATTAAAAGAAAAACACAATCACAAAAATTTGTAGCGGACGAAAAATTATTATTAATTATTATTAATGAATTCAGTTAGGAAGTAAAAAATTATTAGAAGTAGTTAAGAAATTAGTATAGAACTAAAATACTAGTCCTTGGAGTAGGTCTAGAATCAGAGTATATTTTCAAGTCAGACAGGAATTTTAACTCGATGTTGTTGATGATGATACCGATATTGTTCCTGCTGTAGTTATCGTGGATATGCTTGAGGCTCGTCCGTCTCATGTTACAAGCACAGGATACACTCTGGTCGATCCTCCCAAGCACATAAGGTACACATCGGGCCCGTCCTCATTCAGAATTTAATTGATATCAGTTACGCCTTAACCATGTTGCCATACTGGCATACGTTACACTTTCTATCTCCTTATTCGAAGACATTCGAATTAATTGCCTTTGAAAACAGCTTACTTCATCTATGTCTATGTCATTCGAAAACAAATAGTGTCCCGAATCTTTCATCAAACTTTTTTACAAATCGAATTAAAATATTCTATTCGATTTTCTAGAATCAAAAAGAAAAAAAGAAAATACATTTAAATCATCTGGCCTGGCAGCGATTTTTACCCGTAACATAAAAATATCATAAAGCTCAAGATGAAAAACGAAAAAATGTAACGATGTAAAAGCTATCGTTGATGAAATGACGCTCGAATGATGGAAGAATACAATCGTTGATTTTTTTGTATTGTTTTTCCCACAGACTCATCGAGTTCGGATGGAAATAGACTAAAAAGCCATGAATACTACTTCACAGAGCTGGATTCTTTTAACGATATGACTTGAATTATACCTCGATAAATATTTGACAATAAACCAAAAATTAATTCGAGCCTTCCTATTTTTTCCCCGCCTTTTTATCGTTCACTAGCATCAAACATGAATCTCATTTATCGAAAGTCTAACATTACAGTGTTCAATTTGAACTGCTCTTTATTGGTTGGTTTCTCTTCTCAATTCTTCTATCAAGACATAGTTTTTATATCAATCAGGATTGAATCGACCTTGAAATCTCTCTGTTTTTTCTTAAAGCTCGTAACACCGACTGGATCTCGAAAAAGAGAATCTCTATAAATAGAGATTCCAACCAGGCTAGTTCTCGATGTCGACAGCTTTTGAGTTCGAATCGAATCGAATCAAAGTCATAAGTTTACAAAGTTGCGTAACTCGTAACGACATATTTGTACATATTTACCTTCTAATTCCAAGGCTGAATATAAAGACGTTAATCGAAGCAAAATATCGACGAGGCCGATAACATGGCCGATATGCGAAGAACTAGTTGGTTCAGATGCATGGTAACATGCTGACGTCACTGTCTGCTTATCCGGCGGTAATTATTTATCAATAGTATCGTAAGTATAAGATCTCCAATTCCTTCATCGTGCATTTCTTTTCTCTTTCGTCGACCTTCTTCTGTCGTGTTTTCTCTTTTTCCCCCTTGATTTCTGCTCTCCGCCAACTCAGTAAATAATGAATTCCCAAGATCGATGGTAACAACTTTGCTTTTCTTTCCTGCGGGTATCCTAGAAAGTAGCACGCCATCCGCAGGAATATTACCCTTCAGAGTGAGATTACTGTTCCGAGGAAAATATACGTCACAGAGGAAACTATCAAATCGGCAAAGTTCGCGCATTCGAAAGGAGATAGTAAAATTGAACAGTTTTAATTGCCTTTCTTCCAGATGCAGCCGATGGAACCACACCGTACGTCTCACCACTCTTTTTTTCATCTTACGTCGTTATTTCGTCAATGGCATAGAAAACTTTTTCTTTTTCACAATCAAGAAACTTAGGTGAAATTTTTTCAATGAAAAGGTCCGGTGTCTATTTTTTTTATTTACCGTAGGACGATAAACGTCCGATGATATTTAGAGCGAGCGTGCTCTTCCATTCGAAAGCAATTTCTCGTGGAGAAGTCAAAATCCGCTTTCATTGTCCCCGTTTCCAATTCCGCAGAGAGCTCGTGGAACAATACTCAAAAGGAGCGTGTTTTTAATTGATAATTCTTTCTTTTACGATCTACACTCCCATAGTTATTTCTTTCGCTTCTCTCTTGTTTCTTCTTTCTTCCTTCTCTTTTTCCTCTGTCGTTCCGAACTAGTTCTCTTTCCTTTAGACCCTCTAACTTTAGTTCGCTATTGAATAATGAACCCTCGAACCAGTCAGTAACAACTTCATTTTGCTTGGTTCTGAGGATTTCATCGAGACCAATTTCACCTCGCATTTCTACGAATAATACATACGCAAAATTTTTATTTATACATACATTTTTTTATCCGTGTATATCAAAATAATTAAATTACATTTTTACATCTTACATACAAATTTTCGTTTTTTATATCATTTCCTATTCTTGTCACTATTTACAATTAGTTGAGTACCTCGAAGATTAATCCTTTTCTAATTTTCTTTGAAAACAATAAAACTATATATTTTTGTGTTTCTAAAATGAAATGAATTCAATTTGATCGATTTTGAGAATATCGCAAGGATTTGAATATGATATGTTCTGAAATTAATATACTATTGTTTTGGATTATCTGGAGCAACAGCAAGAGGATTCATTTTGAAGTACGTAATCGATGAACATATAAGCTTGCGACAGAGAATTCGAAGGAAGTTTCGGGGAAATGTTATTATTGAATTCAAATTATTCCTCGCAAAATAATCACGTAATTTTCGTATTTCATGATCTGTTCATCGTTGACGTAAGAAATTTTCTTTAAATTAAGAATTTTAAGCGTTCTCAATTTCAAACGTTTTCACTATTGACTAATTGTAAAACATACCTGATGAAAGCGAAATCGCTCATTTAAAAATTACGAATATCGTGTTTTTTTTTGCCTTTCCTTTTTATATTGAAATCCCTTTTATATTGATAGATCAAAGAAGAGTATGGAAGTGTAATACATGAACATATTTTTTTGACTTGTTGATCCAAGATTGAGTGGATCCAAAAAAAAAAATTAAACACTGTGTGTCATGCCATCTATTACAGTCACTACTTTAATCCTTTCATTTAATCTTTCCTAGCAGTAAAAAAATTTCTTTCGGTTATTAATAGAAAAACATAATGTAATTGTAATCTTTTTATAATGTAATTGTAATGTTTGAAAAATTATAGTTTATTAAACTATAAATTGGACTGAAAATAAATACATTACTCGTTTAATTAATTAGTAACTTTTCAAAATAATTTCACACGAAATGATCAAATATTTTATAATCTGCAATTTAGTACACATTAAATCCTCTAATCTCAAATATCATGTGATTTGATTATAAATATTATCTTTAAGAATCGTTTCTGTTAATCAAAAATGTTGATTAAATTTTATCTATTCCTGAAATATCTGATATTTGAGCATCTTATTCAGATCGAACATAAGATATAAAAGGAATATCGCGTTGAAAGAATTCACACGAGAGCATCGGCTAATGGCGTACATACTTGTATATATATATATATATATATAAATATACGTACAAACATGAGTGGAATGCAGAGAGTGGAAAGTTTGACAGATTGAAATAAAGTGAGTCGAATCATCTTTTTCCTTCTCTTTCTTCTTGTTATTCGCCTACTTTGTCCGAAAGTGCATATTTATTTAAAAATGAAAACAGTTAATAAATCTGAATAATAAAATGGTTTTCAACATCAAAGATATTAAGAATTCTACAAGCCTTCGTAACTTTATTTTACATCATCAGCGACAATAAAGAAATAAATTTTTTTGTAAATAAATTAATTAACAGTTTATTAAATTAATAAACGGTAAATAATTGGTAAAAAAATCGAAATGGCTTTTGGAATTTAACGTTAAATAAGCTGTAACAGTGATTGTATCTACGATCGTTATTGGTAGTAAAAGTAAGTATTGACGATCAAAATGTCCTATTAATTTCATCGAGAACATTTGCGTTTAATTCGGTTACGATAAGTAGTAAAACAACGCGACTTTATCATTTGAACACGATGACAATTTTGCTATAGATAGTTGATTTAGAATTCTTTTTGGTGCAAAAGTTAATATACACATGTTTTGAGAAAGCTTCGTGTTCTTCTGTGATATTCCTAGAATGGATATCAGTTCGGAAATTTTTCAGATTGAAATAGATTGGTGCTCGTTAGACACGCGACGAATAAATTTTGTAAAAATTTTCATTGGAACGGTTCCTTTTGGAACGATAAAGTGTTTTAATTGTCAATGTAGGTATCCATGTTAAAATAGTAATTTCATTCATTTATGATATAATTTTCTCGTAACTTTACGCGCTATATGCTAACGTTCGACGCTTGTTTAAAGAGATTACATTTTTAAATAGAAATTGAGTCGTTGTCTAAAATGTTATACCTACGATACTACGATCTATGTGTGGTAGAATGTATAGTAAAATTTTAGCAGAGAAAAACACAAAGATAACCGCAAATCTCGAAATATCGATAATATACGTACAGTATCGGAAAACATTTTCAATGTAAAGGGATTCGAAAATCAAACAAACACTAGAGAACACGAATGTTTACGTCATGCGTGATAATATATACTCATACGCATTAATTGTTTAGTCGCTATATATCTTGTAATAAAACTGAATGCAATTTGAATAACAATTGTACGAATATGAACTAAAGCCGATAGTGTTTGACTATCGTTTGGATAGACTCATAACCACGTTTATCTATCGGTAATCATTACCGAACGAAACGATTACCTCAGTGATACATCGAACGCGGAATTAGATCAAATTTACCGAGCAGCACGAATGGAATTCCTGTAGAATTAATGTTTGCTCCTTGCTTTCCAGTTTTCGTTTGTATCAGATGTTACGTAAACAAGCAGAAACATACAAAGCATAGTGTAAAGTTTCCAATGGAGAAAGAAAGATGTTCTCGTTCAAAGAAGAAAAGTGAACGTCATTCTCAGAGACAAGGACAATTCCAAGGTTGAAAATTTTACACGACGAGACCAAATGAGAAAGCATTTATTGCGTTCATTTAGTCGGTTCAGCGACATTTGCATTTGTTTTGGCTTCGAGTTACCACTGTTTCCTACCGAACTTCCAGTTCCAAAAAATGAAAATAGCGAAAGCATTAGTGTAAACAAAAAAACACGAAGATGGACAAAAATAAAAAAAAGAGAGATGAAGAGGCCGAGACAGAACGGAAGAGAAGAGAAAAAGGGGAAACAGGCAGTGAACTGGAAAAATAGAAAGAAAGTCAACATTCTGCCACGTTCCATCGGACTTTTTCGCTTTTTGCTCGCAATTTTTCTTCGTACGTTTCCATCGTTTTGCAATATTTCCTCCTTGTCACAAAGATCTCTTCTCTTCGAGAAAATTGAATCGAGCTTTATCATTAGCGAGTAAATTTTTTACGTCCACAGCTTCACAAAGCCAACTGAATAAATATTTCACAAGCTTTCCATTCAAAATCGAATAAAATACAGTTTCACTGTTTAATTTAATTTCACAAATATTATGTGAAATAAGCGAAAACGGTTCGGTTTTCCGGCTTCTTTCCTGGTCAATTTGGTAAATTGTACTCTTCCAAAATTTTTTCTTCTTCAAAATTATTTTCGCAATATTTAAATTTTTCGCCGTTTGCAATGTGCATAATTTCTCAAGTTCATTTTTTCGCGTTAGCAAAATGGATAATTGCATCCTAAAATGGATGAAAACAAATACGAATGTGAAATCGCTGCTTGTCTCGTATTTCATCCATTCATCGAAAAATAACCTCAATCTATGACTAAAATTAATCCTTAAAAATTGCACAATTTACATTATCTATTGTACCATCCTCCTGTTTTATTTTCTGTACCACGTGAAATTATAAATAAAATTCAGCTAGAAATTTTATATCTTTAAATAACTTGTTGTCTCAATTCTGAATTTTCTTTCTTAAGAAAGTACACGCGATAAACAATAAAGCATTTAAAAAATATAACACAAGGCTAGAAATTTCGAGCGAATCGAATAATAGAAGGTGTAAAAGAGCAAACTATGTATTCGGAAAGCTCTCAGAAAAATTGTCATGAATGTCAACACTTAAATAAATGTCCCCAGGGTTTTGAATAGTTTGAGGCCGTAGTAACCCTGAACGAGCTATGCAAAGTCACAAAATTACAGAATCAAGGAAAAGAGTTTAAAAAGCTAAGAGTTTCGTCTTGTTCCATGATTGAACTTTTACTCCATCTACCTTTATTCTATTTCGCTTTAATGTCACCCACTCTGGTTGCTCTTCACTATATTTTTCATTTCTAAATTTCCTTTTCTTCATTACTCGCTAAATCTCAATTATGTTTTTAACGGCGATACAAAATGAGAAATATCTTTCTATTAACTCCTTAACCTATGAATACGTATGAGACTCGTACTCTTGTATTCGGGCCAAAACGTATTACTACGGGCCTGGCCCGTAGTACATCGTTCGGGCCAAATGTAAATATCACGGGCATGGCCCGTCGTGCGACGGTCGCGTTTACGTTTTGGGCTCGTGATAGATTCTTATTATCTCTTTGTATCATAATCAGTTACATGTTATTCTTGGTCACGTTCGCACGTTGAAATATATTTTCTTAAATATTAGAGAAGAATCCCCACATGATGTTTTCAAAAAGAAGATTTTGTGATGAGAACAGTGAGAGTTATGTAGATACTTTTGCTACCGAAAGTGACAATAGTGACATTACACGTTCTGTGCGAAAAAAATGCAAGTGATTAGTTATTGATGATATCTCTGACGAAGATCAACTACCAGAGCCCTGGATTTAGAAAGAAATAAGAAATAGTCCAAAAATCTAGAACTATACTCCTGACATAAAAATTTTCGTACGGAGATATACCAGAGAGACTGCACGCGAAACATTGGGCTCATTTTCCTAAACATATTGACCCAATAGCATCAAAATTAAGGCCATCAAGACCTTGTAAAGTTTGCACGAAAAATAAAAAACGTAGTGAAACAACGTGGGAGTGCAAGAGGTGCAAAGTTCCATTACATGTACTAGTAAATTTGGAACGATATCATACCATTGAAGATTATTAATTTTTTGTTATTGATTTTTTTTTTGCTAATTACGTGAACTGCTAATTTATTCAGGAATTGCAGATAAATGTTATTGATTTATGTTATATTTTAGTGATTGATAATAAAGCTTTAGTGGTATATCTACAACAATTATTACATCAGGTTGTAATTACTTATCAAATATTCCACAAAATTAAACCAGTTGTATCCTACACATGTATCCACATGTATTCCACAAAATTAAACCAGTTGTATCCTACACATTCTGTAAGTCGTGCGCGTTTAGTGCAACTTAGGACCGACTTGCCGAGCCGTCGAGTGGCCCGAAGGCTGCGCGATCCTGTTTACGTTTTGGGCTCAGACTGTTGGAACGTAGCTTAAGTTAAGGGGTTAATAATAGTAATGCTTATTATTACTATTATTACTATTATTGTGAATTTTCATACATCTATAGAAAATTTAAAAGTGTAAAATTGTACAAGATGCACATAATATGGAGAAATATGTAAAATATCCAAGGTATAACGCTTTCTGTAAAATAATTTATCGTTTTTTAATTATATTCTCAAAAATATTAATCTGCATAAAAATTCACAGTCTACTTATTACTATATATACATTTGTTTATATAGTTAAACGAAAGAAAGACCGAAATTTCATTTACTTCCTTTTCATAACAACCAAACGATCGAATTTCAAATGTTAAATGTTAGTTGTAGTAGCTTGATTTGCTACTCATATAGGTATTATATAGGAATATTATATATATATATATATATATATATATATATATATATATATAATATTCCTATATACTAACATTTAACATTCGAAATCATAAAATTATATATATATATAAGGTTTTATAAGAAATGCATTTTTGTCACACTCGGACTATTTCTCTCAAACACTTTTAGTTATTTATAGTAAATATTTATTAGTTATATTATTAGTAAATATCATATCAATCTTTTCTTGCGTTGAGTATTCCATCATGAATTATTAATCAGGATTTCAAGCTACTAGAATAGATCATTATTGATGATGTAATAAATAGTAAACATTTTTATTTACATTTATTATAAGGCTCTCGATTGTCAGGTCTTGACCACGGTTTGTGATCTCGATAGATGTAAATTCAACGTAAAACTTAAATTTTCATGTCCAATGTATTCTTTCACCAGCTACACGATACGATAAAAAAAATATATAGTTATATAAAAAAAATGTTAATGACCTTGAAAAGTCCTTGGAAAAAAATATTCTTACCAGTTATTAGCCTTTTGGATACCATTCATATTCGCAAAAAATATTTTTTTTTGCATCATCATAATTAGAAAAGATATTTAGATGGCCTAGATATTAAAATGGACCATCCTGTATGCATGTATAACACAATATATAATAACTAAACAAGGAAACAAGAAAATTCTAAATTATTGCATTTGTTCTCCTTTTTCCGTTGTAATTTTTATACCAATTACGATACCTTTATCTGTACATATCTTGTAAAACGTTAACGAGATAAACTTGCAATAATGACGAATAATGATTATTACTACTATAAAATAAAAATAAAAAAATAAGCAATGATCTTACATAAAAGAGGGAAAGTTGCACATTGTTTCGTGCAAATTTTGACACGAATGCGATTTCAAGCGCAAGCGCAAAAAGGCTTTTCTATTCGACTGTCGGTGTAATACTATGTATGTCGAAGCGGGAAACGCGTTGCAATAGAACGCGAATTGATTAAATGGACTGCAACTTATCACTTTTTCATCATTAATTAGCCTTGGACTTGCATTGTTCGCAATTTTAATTACACGCTGTATTAGCTCCATCGTTGTACATGTAATGTATTTCTCAAAGAAATGTGACTGAAAGAAGTTAATTAAAACTATTAATATTTTTACTTTGTAGCACTGAAAATATTGTATCTGTACAACGCGACAAGAGAAAAGCTGAAAGCAACGCTCTTTTTTTTTACATATATGTATCTAATTCACTAGATTGTCATCGTTTTTCTTTAGCTACGTACATACTTCGTTACCCCAGAATTTCTCTTCGATGAAAAGCCTTGCCCTCGTTCCGTCTCCACCGATATGATACTACAATTTCAGATGCGAAATATTTACAAAGTCATCCGACGCATTATGGATCGCATCGATTCTGAAGAAATCAATGGATCGCGGAACATAATCTTTGTTTCCTCTGTCGAGAAATTCTCGATCAAGGCCGGAAGAAATGAAGTTTCGTAAGATAAAAGTTTTCTTTCAAGGATGTCAGGAGAAATAGTGAGAGAGAAGGTAAAGAAAAAAGAAAAAGAAAGAGTGTAGAAAAGAAGATAGAGGAGGGTTAGGGATGGGTGCAGGACGAACCAAATGAAAAATACACGACAGCACAGTTGGGATACGCGTGCACACACATAGTGAAGCTAGTGCTTCGACTAAACAACCTCGGGGTATAGATTTATAGATGGACGATACCCGCTGGGAAATCAGCATCGTCTGCGCTTTCAGCGATCCCGAGCCATTGCTAAAAATGAAAAAATACAAGTTTTCATTGCCAGCCCAAAGGCTTTCCTTACTCATTGCTTTATAGTGTCAGAAATTTTTCTGAACCGACGCGACGGATCGTTTATACAATATCACCTATGTTCGTATAACGCGTCAGCTTCGACAAACTTCCGCTCCGTCTCCATCGCTGATATACCAACCATTCAATCCTTGGAAATTTGGTTAACTTTTTTCATTCGAGGTTATCTATTAACGAACTAATCAGGAGACTGTCAAAAAATTTTCTAGATCCGCGACTATTTTAATATCGCGATGGTGATTTGAATGGTTTTGACCATTCATCCATCTTATTTCAACGTAAAAAGTACAAAGTACATGTGATAATGAATATATTTCAATGAATATGTGATAATCAGTATGTTTCAAATCATTTTTCTCTAGGAAGGATAAATTCTATTCTATAATACTTTCAAATGGATCAATCTTACTTTTCAAATGAACACTAATTTTAAACATAATTTAATTTAATTTATTAACAAGTACAACCCTTTTATAATAATCACATAGTTATGAAAGGAGAAACGATCTCTGATACAATATTCGCATAATAACAATAATAATTAGAACAAAGTGTACAAAATTAAATGTTGAAATCAAAACTAATACGATCGAAAAAATTGATTTCTTAAATTGATGATCAAACCAGAAAAGAAATGCAGATGATTACCATGTTCAATGAATAATTCTGCAACTGGATTAGTCCAGTTAAATTCAGATGTGAAACATATTAAATAGAAAAGAAGAAAGTGTAAGATGTGCTGGAGTCAATTATACTTATTGTTAATAGGCTATTGTTAATAGGCTATATAATAATATAGGCTATTGTTAATAGGCTATATAATATCTACTTTATTATTGAGAATTTCAAACAAACTTTCTTTTCTTCTCTAGTAAGAAGAATTTAAAGCAATTCATAGTTATGATCATCAAAATAACAATTTGTATCCAAAAATTTCATGAATTTCTTAAGAAAATCTGAAGAAAATGAGGCTAAACGTACTCGAAATTTGTCAGTAATTCATAAAACAATTAAGCCAAAATATAATCTAATTAAGGTTCTTAAATTTCTAAATTGCTGATCAAATCTAACAACAAATCTCTGCTGTGTATAATATCTTCGCCGAGGAAGACAGTTTACGAGTTACAGGTCACGGATTAAAATAAAGCTACTAATTTAACTTATATTATTTAATTTATACTTGTGTATCAAACGATATTTGCTACGAATAAATCTCATCAGGTTGCATTCACTAAGCTCCATATCATTGATGGAACATCCAGTTTTTTCAAGCTAACAATACCACAAATGTCAATAACGCCAGATATATTTTAGTGACGATTTTAAAAAATCTAAAATCATCAACAAGAATTTACGATTATTGAACGATCCAATGATCCATATCGATAAAAAAAATGGAAAGTATGGGACCAAGATAGAAATTCTGCATTGGTTATATCTTTGAATAGTACATTGTATGTTTTCAACCTCTGAATATATAATTCCGCAAACATTTAAATAGATTACCTGCGAAAACAAATCTATAAGGTAAATTGGAAAGTAAGTAGGAGATGCCCCACTTTTTTTAAAAGAATAATTATATCTTAAATATAATATATTTTAATTATATCTTATGTATATATATATTAAATTATATAATTAATTATATATATATATATATATATATTTAATATTTCACATAGATACATTACAAGAAAAAATTAAAAAATAATTATAGATTTATAAAACAAAAGATATAACATCTTATGCAAATCTCATCCGGATTGTCCAAGTCAGATGATCCAAATAAAAAGGGTTTTTAATTTTGGTTTATCTTATTCATATTAAATATATTTCTTAATTTGTCTAAGAGATTTTTTCATAAAGTCTGCTCTAACGATTGAAAATATGAGTTAACTCTTACCTTGTTCATAGCCTGGCACTGAGGCAAAGAAACATCTTTTGATTTTCGGACACTGAATGGCGTTTTAAAAACATATTTATCAAATCATATTCAGCTAATCCTTTTTCCTTATTAAATTTGTTTTATCTCCAATTTTTGTGTCAAATTAAATACCACAGATCTTACTTACTCACTTTTGCAATTTTTTGATGTGAATTTTAAGTTCTTCCTCATTTCCCATATCTAGCAATGAAAATGCTCCTAAAATTTTCTTTGAACAATCATTATTTTTCATTCGTCTTCTTAACGTAAGAGTCGGAATACCATATTTATGCCCATTTTGCTACTTTAACACGTTCGTCGCCACATCACCCATATCTGGGTGACGGGTATGTGTCCTGGAGGGGCCCCGTCACCCAGATATGGGTGATGTTCTTCTTGGTCAAGTTATAGGATGTTTAATTGGATTTTTGAATTGGAATTTAATGGAATAAGCACTGGCAAATATAAAATATACAAAATAAAAATAAAAAATAAAAATAAAAAATAAAAAATTTACACATTATATTATACTTTATATTAATTTATATTTAAAATAAAATGAAATATTACGTTACGTTCCATGATATTTATTAAAACAGTTCAAACACATTTGTGGTAATTTTTACAATATGTTGTAGTTTTTTTTACATTCTTTCTCGCTTGTTGTCGTTCGAGAATTTGTCTCTTCTTTTGATAACATAGGAACGCACATTGTTCGCGCGCGTGATTGGCGAGACGAGGGTCGTGATTTGTAAAGTGTGGACCGTATGAGATTTCGCACGCTGAGTATTAGGGGCTAGTTAGTTAGTCCCCTAGTGGTAACTTTGTGTCGCAAGAGAGTGAACTTTGTCTATTGGAAGTCGAAATGATTCTGATTTGGAAGCCGAAGGAAAGCCCGAACGTCTTCTCGGTTCCCCTTCCTTCGGGAAAATCGCTTTGGAAAATCGTGGGTCCAGGGTGGGGCACAAAGGGCGAGATACCCGTTGCCGACCTGAGTCATCTCGCTGGCTCGTGCTTCTCACGCGTTCGGGGAAGTGGGTATCATGCATCAATCCACGATCGAGGGTCCTGTTGTTTCTTTTGCTTAGAAAAAAGTGTGGCCATGTGGCTAAGGTTTCCTGGCGACATAGGATAGCTAAGGGTACTTTAGAAACCAATAAATTATCTCGGACGTGATTATACCCAGGCCGTGAGTATTGTAGCATAACACTTCTCCCTAACAATAACACTTCTCCCGAACACACATTCTTCTAATGGGCTTGTCCTGCTGATTCTTACGAATTTCTAAATGGTGAGACACTTTTTTCGTTTTCTTTCTTTCATTGTCGGGCCTAGTATTTTTCGAATACAACTATTCTCTAACTAGAAGTTCCCATATCTTAGTTTCTGTGACTAAAAGGCTTATCACCTTTTCATCTAAAAATAATGAAATGAAAGAATTTCACCTGGGCTAATGTTGGAAGGCAAATCCACCAGAAGTCCACTTTTTCCGGTGAATGTAAATGATTGTTGCTTGTTGGTAAACTCGTTCCACTGGATATTGTCCAAAGAATCACCAGCATTGGTCAATTCCCCTCCTTTTCTGCTATAGCAAGTTCTTCTAACATCTCCTCAAAGTCTTCACTTGCATATGTTTCCTCGTCATCCGAGTCTGAATTTGATGAAATTCTATTTATAATCCTTGTAAAACTCACTACTTCTTCATCACTACTCTCCTCACTTTCAAATATATTTTTACACTGTGCAAGGAACATTTTGAGGATAAAAAATCACTGATGTGCTTTGTCAGACAAAGTATGCTTTTTGACTGAATGAAGGTTCTGGGATAAATGCAGTGAGATCCCTCGCAGTCCTCTTTCCGAAGAGCTTATCGCTTTCCCCATTTCTAAATATTTTATTTTATAATGACACGAAGGTTCGAAAACTTCGAAAGGTCACAGACCACGCAAGTGTCTACTCGAATTTCATTGTTGCTATTCCAGCTGATCGCTCTGTTTACGTTCTGGCGCTCCGGCTCCGAAATTTGGGCCCCGCAAGAAACTCAACCAATTCGAACGTGTTAAATTACTTCTAGATAGAGATATCTAACAATTCTTTATTTGTCTATAATCCTTTATTGTTATATTTTCTTTTATATTCAGTTGGCATGATCCTCTAAAATAATATTTACTACTATATACAATTTCATCATGAGTCAATTCTCCCTTAAAAAACTGGGCCATCTAATCTGAATAATCTGGGAATGATGATTCATTTGTATTTTTTATGATATGACAATATTTCATTATAAAAATATAACCATAAGCTCTAAACAGTATTAACACATTATATTTCGAAAAATTCCTTACTTTTATAGTTTAAGGAATATGCAAAAATTTTTTGAAATTATTCAGTTATACACATTATACATAATTTACCTTATTTTTCAAATGAAAATGAACAAGAAGAACAATTAATATAATATAATATAGTATAACACTAAAAAAAGCTGAAAACTGACATTTGATATACCTATATATAACCTACGTACAACCTATGTATAATGAAATCAAGCCATTTCACTCACAGAGCCATCTCACTTGAAGCTCATTAATCAAAGTTGCATGATTTACTCTATCAAATGCTTGTTTTGAAGTTTGTATAAATCATATGTGTTATCCTCTATTTAAGGCCTGAGAAATAAATTATGTGAAAACAGTAAGAAGTACTATTGATGTTGATCGATCAGAAATAAAACCATGCTGTTCAACCGAAATGTGATAGAAGAGTGATGGAAGAGTGATGGAAGAGAAACAATGGCTTCAAAGATTTTTTCTACAATATTGATAATGGAGATCGGTCTATAATTGGTCGATAATTATCCAATTTGTAAACTGTTGTGATAATTCTTGATTTCCGATCCGTCGAGAAAATGTCGCAGCTTAGATTAGTAGAGATTTATTTAATATATTTAAGATACTTAATATCTACAATGCTCAAATCACAATAAAACACTTTTTTAAATACAGCGCAAGAACACTACCATTACTAGAATTCTATGAAGAAATTTATATATCAATAATTTTAGTTCAATATCATTGTATGACATAGTGAAAGGTAGACCCTCCACAGATCTGTTGTATTCACAAATTTCCAGAATCCCTTAATCCAATATCATTAACTATGTTGTTAATATTCATAATCAATTCATAGCTTCTTCAATTAAGATTTTGAATTCTAAGCTGATAAAATAAGTAGTAGTTCTGATCACTCCAAAAGCGCTTGAATCTGCGATTGAATTAATTGAATTAATTTCTTAAATTTGATTTGGCTAATCGATCTATGATAAATATAAAGTAAATTTTATATATAAAAAATATCTTATGTAATTGTCTAATATATCTATATAATAATGTATTTAATAGCTCGTTATCCGTCGCTTCTGTTTCAGTGTTCTGGAGCAGCTTCGGGAGACTTCTCGGAGCGTGTGGCAGCACTTTTACACTCTTCTTCCACTCAAGACGACTGCTAGTCCTCGTTGAGATGCTTTTGGGCTATTCTGTACTTCTACAGTGAAAAAATCAATGGAAATGTTGAAGAAAGTCGTATCGTGTCATATCGTTTATCAAGCGTTCACAACTTTCGAGCTAATTCATAAGCTTTAATGTGGTTCAAGCCAATTCGTATCGTGAGTTAATGATTCCGCGTTTATACTCAATACGTAAACCGTTTGTCCGTGTTTATGTGTCAGAAATTTTTTTACTCGTAATCGATCGTTTTCGTTCGTCATAAAAATTTTTGCATGTCAGCTCACTTTGATTAAAAAAATTCATTTCCTAAAATTGACTTTCTTTCGAGACTCTTTTCTTGCAGCAAAGATCTAAACACGTCATACTTACCAAGTAAAGACCGTCTACTGACTAACACAGTAACACAGTAACTCGCTGAAACGAAAAAGCTTTATTTTTTGTTTCGTTTCTTAATTGTATTACAACATAGAAGACGAAATAAAAGTACCTACTTAAAATACTAGCACCCAAACTCCTGGATAGCTGGTCTCGAATTCGTTAGAAAGCGACTGTTATTTTTTCGCAATGTTAATCATGAGTATTTCACAAATTCTATCTTTGATATTAATTTCTGATATAATTTTTCTTCTTTTTTCTTTTGTTGATTAAAGAAGCGCGTTCAAACTAAATCGAATTGCGTCAGATTTCGTTAATTAATTAAGCAATTGAAAAATGCATTTCTTTCGAAAAGAATTTCCTGAAAATTATATCATCTGCATCTCTACAGCAAGAAAAACGTGTACGTCTTTTACGAATGTGTTTAAAAATGTAACGCTCCAACTCAGAAGAAGAATAAATGAAAAAGAAAACGCTCGAACTTGAAAGAAAAATAAATGAGAAAGAAAAAAGAGCGTATGCGCGAGCAGTAAAAATAAATGTCAGAATTACGAAGCACGGATGTAGGCAAAATGAAGAATTTGGAAAATCGACATAAGGACGGATAAAACGATCTTGGCAATCAAGATATAGCCATAAAGTTACCAAAGAGCTGAAGCGAATGAGTGGCACATAGATAATCTCGAAAAATTATCGCGCTCAACGGCGAAAGAATGCAAGGAAATAAAATTGTGTGGGAAAAAAATGATAGACAAGATGAAACATGGAAGAAACAAGGGAAGAGAGA
Organism: Melipona beecheii; assembly: GCA_032399605.1. Classification (NCBI taxonomy): domain Eukaryota; kingdom Metazoa; phylum Arthropoda; class Insecta; order Hymenoptera; family Apidae; genus Melipona; species Melipona beecheii. Next base: position 180,591 of record JAUCMO010000500.1, on the reverse strand, counting down.
GCCGAGCCCTAGGATAAAAAACTAAATGAAATTAAAACGCTTCGAAGGTCAATTGGTGTGATATGAAAAAATTAGTCTAGAAGAAATTAATAAAGTATGAGGGGCAAAGGCATTCGTTGAAATATATCATATGACATAGGTACAGGTTTATTAAAACAGTTGGTACGGTGATTCATCATAATTAGTCATATTGCAGTCAAGTTATATCGTTTTATTGGTGATATTATGTTCGACACATGCCCTTTAACGAGCTTTCAAACTTCCACGTCTTGAGAAATGGCACGCTATGAAAAAAACGCCTGGAAAATCAACTGTGCGCCGCATTTATTGTGAGAATTAAATGTTACATTTCACCAATCATCTTCTTTATTCTTTTCACTGCTAGTCGAATTAATTGGCAGGAAAGAAAGATACGTTTTGATAAAATTTGTGTGGTTTTTTCAAATGACATTCAATTTTTAAAATTGTGAGAATGTTTCGAAATTTTTATATTTTATAGTTTCAAGCTGTTATTTCGAATATGATATGCATGGGAAAGAATTTGTTGATATCTTGATAATTTAGGATATGAAGAGCAAACATTATGGAGAAATGTCGGAATTGTGCTTAGAGCTAGACGTTGAGTCTGTTCTTTATCTCTGAGTCTATAAAACTATGTGGAATATAAAAAATGACGCAATATATGAAAGTGAAATGATATACCTATTATACCTGATATACCATCAATTATATATATATATATGTATATATATAATCAGCGATAATAATAATTTCAGAATTTAAGAATTTGAGAAAGTAAGAATTTTCAAGTGAAATAAAAATTATTCTGTCTCTTACATTTGACTTTCATGATTTTGATTCTCTTTTCTTTTAATCAACCTTTTTCCGCGGACCGGAAAACCTTTTCCCATTTATCGTATTCACTTCCATCTTTGCTTTTATTTCTTTTTATTTTAAGCCTCGTTTTTTTAACAATACCTGTTTTTAACCAGTTAACTGTGATTGACGAGTATACTCGTCATGGAGAAATGGCACGATTTTGTGTATTGACGAGTATACTCGTCATGCATATAAACTAGTGACCATTGGCTATTTAAATTGTAATTTTTGAGAAAAACAAAACATATTCTCAAATTTCAAGATGTTTAGAATATTTTGAGGCCAGGCCGGAATAAAACAAACGAATAAAAAATATAAATGATTTGAGATAAACTCATGCGCCCCGTATGCACCGGCTGAAACAGCTTATCAGTTCGCATAACTAATTTATTTATGTGCGATGACAACGTTTTTTAGATGTTAGCGTCAAAAAGAAGTCGATTCGGTATCAAATTTTTTGTTTTATGCGAAAGTGAATCGGATATATTTGGAATTTTTTGTGTATATACCGGAAAAGAGACAGAGTATGACCAGCGTTATTTAGAGTTCAATATTTCTACACAGTTATGTAGCAATCTTTTAGATCGTGGATATAGATTATATTTATATTATATTTAGACAACTGGTACACCATTCCATTGATTGAAAAACTATGCAGCCATAAGACGGACGTGGTTGGCACTATTAGAAAAAAATAGGACTGGCATTTCCTCAGACTTGATAAAAATGCCTATTAGAAAAGGAAAATGATAACAAAAAAACCAGAGATAGTGAGTATAATAAGAAAATGGGTGGAGTGGACATGAGCGATGGCATTATCGTAGCGTACTCCACAGCAAGAAAAATACTTAAAAAGTATTATAAAAAAATATTTCTCCATCTATTAGGTATTATTTGTTTGAATTCATATATATTATACAAAAAAAATAATGGGACGTCAATTTTATAAAATAAATCCATCCTTTTGATCCAATATCTTAACAGCGACACTTACTCTGTGATTGACGAGTATACTCGTCATCGCTCGATTTCGGCGACACATATAGGTGCGCGCTCGTAAAAGGGGGCGCCACAGCTAACTGGTTAATTAGTTTTTAATTCAATATTACAAAAATTTTGTGAAATTCATGAAAGACGCGCACGAAAAATAAATTAAAATGCAAGTAATAAGCTATGCTTTATTTCTTTCGCTTTCTCAATCTTATTTTCATTGAATTTCCCCAAATATCATTGATATCTCTAACAACAAAACGAACGAAGCTGATTCCAGTTAACTGTTTTTGTATTCAAGATCCATCAAAATTTCACATCGGACGATCAAGAACTCAATAAAATTTTCGTTTTTACACCAATATGCCTATCTCAGTGCTATTTTTCCAACGACGTCCGCTCATTCATCTAATCAAATAAATATATTGCCATGAAAATATAAATACGCGAATTCTACATTGCGTTATATATAATTTGAATTTAATTATTATTTTTTCAAATTATTTTTTCAAAATATGACATAGACAATTAAATGACGTAGAATATTTCTCGAATGTAGCGAGTTGGCCACGAGAAAAGAGTTTCGAAGATTTACTTGATTTACCCAGGATATATGAGTTTGTGTAAATATATATATATACACCAAAAATATTTATTACAAGAGATCGAGATTGTTTTGACTTAGTAGGCATAGCAGCGCGAATGCATGCATCATATGGATGCAGATATGCAAAGCTCATATAAATAAAAGCTAAAGATGTAGAAGCGATCGCGTAATATTATTTCATCGAAACCAGTTAATCATTTCTTTCCGACTAACTCACTCTCTCGTTCGTTCAGATGAATTCTTTTCAGAAGAACTTAAGGTAATGTATCTTTCAATATTCGATAGGAATTTATATTTCTGTGAACAATGAACATTCCTGTAATAAGTTCGATCAAAAACAACGCAAAGAAATTTCACTAGAAACGTATGTACTGATCGTTATTCAGAAAATGGTACTTGAAAAAAACACTATATATATAGTTTGTGGTTGATCATACCTGATGTAAACATAAATAAACTGAAAAAGAAATTTATATTTTTTATAAATAAAACTAAAGAAATGTAACCTAGATAAAAATAGATTGTTTTTCCCTTTAAATATTAATTAAATATTATAACGAGTAATTTACTTGGAATATTTTTATACGTGTCTATATTTCTACATGTTGCGCCTAGCGTTTTATGTATTTTTCCACATTTAAATTTCCAAATGTATAACGCGCGCTTGTTGACCGAAAGTTTCATATTTACAATTAAGATTATATACTGTAAATTGTGAACGTTTATCATTTATGGAAAATTTAAAGATGCAAAAATATATAAAATATCCAAAGTATAATGATGTTTATTACAAAATTTAATGGATGAAACAAATTTCTCTTTATTTTCCATTGCTTTATTTATATTCATAAAATATGAATCTGCATAAATATACACAGTCTAGTCATATAACATCGCATGATAATGTTTCAAATGCCATTTTCTAACTGACGAACAATATGTATATACAAATGTTCATCGATCAACTCGTTTACTAACAAGTGAATCATAGACTAACTGATCTTATTAATTATGTCATATACTAATAACTAATAACTAAACTCTATGATCGATAATTATTCTTAACATTAAGAACGATTAAGAAGCTAAAGAACAGAATCAGGGTTAAAAGATAAGTTGCTCACAGAGCAACTGGTTTTTCTACTTTTACTTCTACTCCCTTCCCTCGAAGTCCTTTTCTGTTTGGTGTTCATACTTTCTTTCTCGAATTGACGTGCCGAGCGAACGCAGCTGGATTAAGGTTCAGGAGGATCTGGTTAAATTGCTCCTATAAAGTATATCCGCAGCTGTGACCGCCAGCTAAAATGCGAAAATACACATGAACGAAATGTATGTCCAAAATTATTTGATAAATTCGAGCAGAATTGTTGTTAAATAACTCGTTTTTCTACCCGATTCCGCGGCAGCTCATCCATTCTATTTCGAAAGGTTATTGATTAAGAATCGTAAAACAGGCGAAAGAATAGTTATTAAACGGTAATTAGATTAGATTATATTAGAAGGAAAAGGGAAACAATCATAAAGATTGTTTACTGATCATGAAAATATTTCTTATTGAATAATCTAAAAAATTTCGTATTATTTAAATGGATCGTCAATTCTTATTCTCGCCAACCTACTAGGAGACTTGATTTTTTAACATTCCTATCGATAGCACTTGAAAAGTACTGTGCAAGTATACTGTGAAAGTGCATAATCAGAAAGGACCAGCCGAATTGAATAAATATCCAGTCAGTATGTCGATCACGTAAATCAATTTGACCGATGCTTTCGTCTTTTAGATTCATCTAAATAATTATATTCAATAATTTATAGAAAATTACGGAAGAACAATGAAATGTTAATAGAGATCATCTGAACGCCAAAATGCGCATCAAGCATATGTATAATTATGTACACTCGTGTAACGAGTGTATACATGTAGCTCGATAAGAACATTCGAACGGAAAAGTATTATTATAAATTACTATCCGTTGGAACATATCGCACTTACAACCGTTAGAAATAAAGAAAAGTGTCGAAATCAAAAAATCGCCCCGAAAGAAAGATCGAAAACATTTCATAGCGAAACGAGAACTATGCTGATATGATGAGATATGTTTAAAACGAAACTTGTGTAATGAGATGGTTCGTTACAAACCATTATTACCGTGTGAAGTTAGTGTAACTAATTAATCGATCGCTTCGATTCGATTCTCGCGTTAACTGAGATTATGAAATTAGTAAGAATTTTCGTTTAACATGGATCTCATTGCATCGATCACTGCCACTGGTCATGGATTAGCTAATAACAGTTCTAATTAAAAATTAGCTAATAAAATCGTCTTTTGTAAATTTTAACATATCTTTGAAATGAAAATCCTTTCGATCTTCTTTCCTGTGGGTTATTCCATGATCCAAATGATTCAAATCGACGCGGACTTTCATGAGATTTCAATGAAAAAAGAATATTCAAATAAGAATTCATTTATTGTCCTCTGAGTCGATTGTACAGAACTGCGTGTATCGAGGAGTAAAAAGAAAACGTGTGAGTATGTTTGTGTACGTGAGAGTGATAAAGAAAACAAAAGAATGCGACATAGGTACATGCACGAACGAATGAGAAAAAAATCGAATCGAATGGATGGTTTGTGACACGATTTGTAAATGCAAACACGACGACATCACCAAGTCTCGCGACACAACGAATATAATAAAGAAAAATTCTTTGTTTTCTACATATTTGATGTGATCATTATTAACCTTCCTGCTACACGATATCCCATCCCAATTGACAATTTTCCACAATTTACATTAAATTCATTCTCCAATATTTTCATTTTATTTAACTTCCTAGTTGAATCAAAGAAATGGAATTGATTTACATCGCACACAATTTATTTATCATCAAATGTCAAAATATAGGCACAATTTGTTTATTGCGATAAAATTACCTTCAATTGTCTATAACAATTTCATTATCCGTCATTGTATTGTCAAAAATATACGTTTTGAAGTATAAATTCAAACGAAAATATTTAAATTAAAATCTGAATATTTTCTCTGAAAATCATTAATTTAATGTTGACATATATTCTATTTACATGTTTACAATATCTCACATCGGTTGAATATACCAATAATATAGTTTTTGAGTCTGTCTTTTGTTTGGTTTTCTTGTTCGGTTAGCACTGTACTGTCGAAAAATAAAAAAACAGCATATGTTTGCATATTTTAAGTTGTCTCCCGCATACGAATCTTGAATATAAAATGTTCATGCACGCTTTAGTTCTACCTTTTCTCTGATCTATATTATTTTTTATTTTTCTGCAATTGCATTTTTAATTATTCCGCTAGAGGAATGAAACGATACAGTCAGGCATTGGAATACTTGATTAACAAACAAAGGTAATCATTTATAGAAAACTTAAATGAGTTACTGCAGAGCAATGAGCGGTACGCTTACAACCATTCAGATTCAAATATAAAGTTAATAAAATACGTTCGTATGTCAGGATAAATAATGTGACGATTATTTGCGATTCAATTACAATGCAATAAAATAAATGTGACATTCAATATCGACTAATCGAAATTTGAAGGATTATGCACGTACGCGCGCGCGCATATACATGTGTGGATACGTGTGTACTTTTTAAGCATGCGCAATCTAGTGAAATACAATTTTCCTATATTTTTATGTCCCGCATGGGACTAAAATATTCGTATCAAAGCAATAATTATAGTATTTTGTTTTGGACAACAGTTGTAAGCAAAAGGTGCGCGTCACGCTCAGTTTTCGATTCAAATCGGTGGTACAATTTTGCTGCTGAAAAATTTCATTGCGAACTCGTTCCTTCATTTTTTCTCTAATTTACGTATGCGCGCGACCTTTTTACTTTTGTTTTATTTTGCGTAAAGAACCGCATCTGGATCCGATTTTCAAACACGATATAAGTCCATTATAAGTCATTTTGATTCAGGCAAAATCCCGTGCGTACGTGACGAAAAAAACAATACTCGGGAATGTTGAGCCGACCCCTTGCTTCTGTCTTCTACTTCCAACGTTAAACAGTTCCATTGGAGTATTCTTATCCAAACTTCCCGTTCTATCAGATAACTTATTGGATAAAAGTATCAAGCGTTTAAGCATCAAAAGTTCACGTTTCCAGATCTCTCTTGAAAAATGCCATTGTTAAATTCAATCGAAAGAATGACACAACCAATGTAAATATTGAGAATTAAGAAGATTAAAATTTGATTGCCACAATCCTAAAAAACTATTACAACTCAGAGAATTAATGACGGAAAATTCATCGAAAAGAAATAAATTAATTTTCACACGAAAGTAGAATTAAAAGCGGGCAGCTCGTTGAACTACAGTTTTTATAAAATTTCAAGAATTTCCATTGGCAAAAAGGGCAGAAAAAGGTTGGGAAAGGGAAATGCGAAGCGTCACAGAATAGTATGTACTCTGTGATAATATCCAATAATATCACGAAACCAGCAATTCGATGACTCGTCATAACACTGTTAAGCGCATATCTAGTTTGATTTATGAAAAAACTCGTAATATTTCAAGACACTCGTAATCTTGAATTTTTTCTTAGAAAATGTCATTCATGATGCAATTACATGTACCTACAGAAGATTGTGACGGTTATAGATGTCGTATAATGCTCTAAAGATGTACTCTTTATGGTTCAAGAGTAATAGCAAAATCATTTTGACTTGTGCTTACCGATATCCACCAACATCCACAAAAAGAATGGCTCAGTAATTTTTCCAAACATAAAAAAAATTGCAAACTCGACAGATCAGTAATGCTTGAATCATAGAACTACATTTTCCTTTTTTTTTTTTTATTTGTCAGATAAATTCCAATATGATTGCATTTTTTTAAATGATCTTTTTGTTTTCTTTATAATTCATAAATCTCGAAATATCGATATTTTCATAACTTTTGAATCTCCTGATGAAACGAAGTTTTCTAAAATCCCTATATTCAATTTAATAAACATTTTCAATCGTAAATGTGAAACACTTGAAGGTTTCCACGGATGAACCATAATGAACTCGGCTGAAAGCCAAATCTTAGAAACTTCTTCTCCTCGACATTCGTTTTACTTAATCTTCACGCATTTTATTCTTCTGTTTGATTCGACTTGTTCAAGAAATTTGTTTGACGGTGATAAAGCATTGGAACATTTCCTTAGATCGCATACAGGTATTCTAGGCTTCCGATACTGATGTTAACGTACACAATACTCACTAACTTTTCCTTCCAGTTAAGAAATCCGATTTTCATCACATTCATCGTTCTGACAATCTTCTTTTTATTTTTTTTTTTATTTTATTTTATTTTAACGAGAGAGATGCCTTAGATATTTTAGATGCCTCGTGATACTGAAAAAAGATAAATTAATAAATTGTAAAGAGTATACAAAAATACATGATAATATACATGTAAGTGAAGAATAATTTTTTCATAGACATTTTAAAATTGTCTGATGAACTGGTAAACAAAACTGTTATGACAACAACGACGTTTTGTTGTATAACGATGCACTTACTCGTGACTGTACTGGCCGTACTGTCGAGTTTGCCTCTGAGTGTTCAATGTGTAATTAAACGAACGAACGAAAATTAAATGAACGAACTAACTTCGCGAAACACTTGGAGATTTAGATTGATTGAAATTAGACCGTTTCTTTACGTGTGAAAATTAAACTGTTTCTTCTTGAGAATTAAACTGTTTCTGTTTGATATGAAAGTTGAACCGTTTTTAACGTACAGCCGCCGGTAAGCCTGTTTTATTGTAGGACTAGTTCAATCTAGCCAATCTGATTTAAAGACAAGCCGTTTAATTGCTCTGCTATAGGTCACCTAAAAATTAAAGCATCGATAAACGTTTCTAGATGATAACAAACAATACGGATCAGCGACTGTCTTGACTTACGCTGCTTCTGAACCCTAATCTAGTAAACACTAAACTGAAACATTCAAAAGAATGCAAACCAAACTAAGACTCAGAGCACAAAAATGGTCAATATCTTTGCGCTAACAAAAACATTATGATTTTCATGATGTTTAAATCTTGATTAAATCTTTATACATAACTAATAATCGGATCGGAGAATTTTAGATCTCTCTTTAGATCGCGTCTAAAAAAATCCACTCTAATTATAAAGAATTGGGGATGGGACACATATCAGTAAAATTAATGTGTTGGAGAATAGAAGATAATACTATTATGACTTTGAAAGAAATATCAAATCAGCAATAGTCCTACGGTTCTTCAATAATATCACATTTAATTTGCGGAGTAGAGTTGAATTTTCATGCCAGTGTATATTAGGCAAGTTGTAGCCCCCAACGATAAAGATCACGAATCACAAACAAAATTTCTTCCAAAGTTAAGAAGTGGGAAGTTAGGAGGACTCCCTACTCTCTCTCTATCATGATCACTGCATTGGATTAACTATGGTATTATCATTCAATTGAATTTTAACAAAAAGTTCCATATTTTTTACAGAAGATAAAGTACATTTCTAATCGTTCCTTCCCGTAAACCTTCCCTTCTTGAAAAAGGAATTGTTGCGCACTTCTATCACATCTATAAACAAAATAACGGGAATGTTCGATATATCAATATTGTCATGCTGTCTCCATTGATACAATGAAAGCATACTTATAGCAAACTAATAACAAAAAAATCGATAGTTCGCTAATTTTGGTTCGAAAATCTCTTATGTTCTGGTAATAAACACACATTCGTCGTTGTTTCTTGAAAATCTAGCACTAATTCTTCATACTATTATATGTATGTGTACATAGACACATGTGTTTCATTGATATTCTAATGGGTCCTTTATAACTAATTTTCTTCTTCAACAATTCCAACGAAACAAAAGGAAGAGTTATTTTCAACAATCTATCCTTATTAAGCATCTTTTTATCGAATCTCGTGACTTTGATGTTATTACAACTGTCTGACTTTATTTCATTCAAACTGTCAACAATTTTGATTAGAGAGAATAAGATTTATCGTCGATACAACGCTTATGTAGATTTATAAAAATTAGATTTTCTTCTATTTTCGAAATGACATCCTTTATAGAAATCTGATTAATAGAGTTCTGCAAGTTATCGGGGTTAGTTGCGGCTATTTTGCTCTTCATCGCATAAATTCTGAATGTTGGCAAACTTACTGTTAATTTCAATGATCTCAGCTTTATAGATGGCATGAAATTCCTATGAATTTTCGCTTCTACACTTTCGAGTTTCTTAAATTTCCAAAAAGCTCTTGAAGATAAACGTGTTCTACCAAGAATGAACAGTAGTATTTTGATCAACTATATCGTTATCAGATATGAAAGCTGATAATGAAACTTTTATTCAACTAGAGATGGTCCGTCCTGACAAGACATTAAAAAACCAATGTGAGAAGAGCTTCTACAAATCAAAGTATATAACTGAGTTCACAATGAATTTGCCGCATCTTTTGCAAGTTGAAATAGAAAGTCTTTAAAAAGAAGAAAAGATCTCGGAAACCGATCTGATCGTTACGATACGAAAAGTTTGATATGACAACAACACAGAATGTCGGTGGAATACATCCGACTCCTACAAAATCTCTAATTGAATTGAGTTTTTTAGACTTCCTATTCTTAAGTCTCAATGTTTCAGATCAATGTTTCTCAGTTCTAGTATATACCATATTTCTATGTCGTTTCTAAGTATTTTTTTTTCATTTTTTCAAAAGCAAATTTGTGACTCGATCAAGCAAATAAGCAACCTTATTCGAAATTCTCTTCGATTTTCTTGCGCTACACGACTATTCGCATAGATAAATCAAACGTTAATAAAAGAGAAAATACATGTATAATGAACTTAATTCGAGAGATCAAAGGAAGAGAACGTTCGAAAGAATGTTTATAGCAATCCTCGTCAAAGAAAAAATAGCAAGAGCGGAAAAAACGAGCGGCTTATCACGAAAGAATAGGATAAACTATAGTCAGCGGTTTTTGAAACTCCACGAGAGATTCTCAAGAGCGACCAGACGTTTGTCCGAACACATGCGAATATCCATTATAGACAAGAATGCTTTCTTCTATTGGTCGAATGGAAGAAACAATGAATTCTTTCGAAATTCAGAAAATAATTAGAGAATTTCCCAAGATAAGAGAAAATTAAGTAAACATTCTTCACTATCGAATTTAAGCACACGTTTCTCCGTATTATCGAACAACTTCAACCAAAATTGTATTGTTGAAGAAAATTCCGTGGCGCCGGGAAATTCGGCGCCGTTGTGACAGTTGAAAAGAAAGGAGATTTCTCAACAATTGTCTACCGTTGTGAATTTCTAGTAAAGTGTGTAGCTTGACTTGCGTATAAAAGCAGTCGACTGAACCAAAAGAAAGATCAAGTGGATTCAATGTTGGGAAAAGCGCACCTGACTACATTTACATTGTTTGAGGCACCGTGGCGAGTTACGAAATCGCTTAAATCCATGAAAAGAAGGATGTTTTTGTAAGTGTTTGTAAGTGTGATGCATTCGGACCCATCATTGTTTCTCAAGAATTTCATCCGCTACTTTTAGTTTCATTTTGTTTCATTCCTACCGCATTTCCTTTCGCGTCGCTTCAACCTTGATCAGCAGCATACTTTTCTCCAGCTTAAAATTATTTTCATCTCGAGCGAACAAAAGAATATTTTTATTCTCATTTAGACTTGCCTCTAATTTGTATTTTTGCATTTATAAGAACGGTATTTTTAATCCACTAGATCGTAGATCTACTCTTCAAATTAATTAAATAAAAGAAATAAAATTGGCTTTTGCCTTTCACGATCAATGAATTAGTATATTTTTATTACGTGCGTTAAATAAAGAGATAATAAATAAATAAATAAAGAGAAATAAGAAAATAATATAAAAATAATATTTAAAAAAGAAAGAAAATTCTGATAGTATAGATAGTATCACAATTCTACTCAACCCTATTACACCATATTTTCTCCTCAATTTTCTTTATAATCCAGCAAATCCAGTTTTTCCCACGATTAATCTCTAGTTTATTATATTCTCTTAATTGTCATCTGCTGATATTTTTATGTTCATATTTTCTAGTCAAATAACTCTTCCTTTTCTGGAGTAATACCAGTAATTTCACGTTATAAATATTATGAATCAAAGCAAATATGCCGAAAATAAAATAATAAATTTTTCATAGCACACACTAAATTATGTACACGAACGATATTTATTTATATATAATTATTAAAATTACAAAATGGAACTTTTTGACAACAAAAAAAAAATACTAAAAAGTTTGGAGGAACGAGCGGAAGAAGGACAAAAAATATAAAGATATTTAATTCATGTAACAAGTTTCGTCTTAAAGGAATAATAAATTTTACGCATGAACATTTCTAAAACATAGAGGAAAACACTCTTTTTGCTTAAATATTAATTTTAAAACTCTAACAATAAAAAACTATTTAAAAACCTACAATGACGGTCCCCGTAAGCATATTGATTCTTCTTTTAAAATTACACACTTGCTAAATAAAATTTAGAAATAAATACAATAAAATAAACGACAAATCTCTTTGTCCAAGTCCATGAAATAACAATTTGTATAATTTTTTAGCTAACAAATATTTTCTAATTATTCTTGGTTGCCTGGTTAATTTGCTCGCTAGCTTATTAATAATTTGCTTTCAATTATGTTTATGCTTATAAAAGTGGCACGTTTGATACATGCTTAACTGATCTGTGAAAGCCGTAAATAATTCTATAAATGTTACAGTTTATATGATTTCGCGATTTAATAATGATTAAATTGTATTGCTTGTATTAATAATTATTGAACAAGTCAGGCAATTAGTACCAAAAAGATCGAAGAAACGCAATTAGTTATAAATAATATACTAAATAATATAATAATACTAAGTACTAGTACTAATAGTACTAAATAATATAATATTATTTAACTTTTCTTGTCGATTCGAATTCTTAATACTACTTTTGGGAATCCACGGTAAAGGTGGTCGAGTGTTTGTTACATGTTAAATGTTGTACGGACGTGAACTATTTTCTGGATTGTAGTTCTAGACTGTTTGGGACTTCACGCAGCGTTTTTTTTTTTCTTTCCTTAAGTGGTTATTTTTGTTGCAGTTCCTCGAGTAATGAGTTTAACCTGCATTTAAAGCGAAGAGATAGAGAATTAGTTTTATCTTATTTGGTTTTGATGTGTATGATGCTTGCAAGTATAGGTTGCAGGAAAAAATTTTCAAAAAACCTGCACACTTCACGCAGCGCGTTGGAATTAGCCCTTATATAGGCCAACTCTCTTTATATTCTTTCTGATCACGTGATCGAGAAGGTAAGGCGTTTGATAATTATTAACAGGATTAGAGTCATAAAATAATTTTGGCAATTACTTTATAGGCCTAACGGTACTGTATGCGCCCCTCACATTATAGTTAATACTCCTGGTCAAGGACAAAAGAACATATCCCCTACACTATGATAACTAATGATTAATTTGATCTTTTACAATAATGTGTTTTAGATAAGAATCTTGATTAATTATAAATCGCAAAATATACGTTCATATATCGCTGAAAACAAAATTAAAATCGTATCGTAATCAACGAATTTTGAAAGGAAAATTTTTACTTAATGCAGTAAAACAGCAGAGGAAATTTAATTTTAAAAAGTGACTATTGTAAAACATTCAACTGAAAAATAACGAAATGAAATCACGTTTACAAGATCGGAAATAATTAAGTCATCAAGTTGCGTTTTTCGTTGCCAAGAATGAATTACTTATAAGATTTGGAATCCTCGCGAGGTTAAATTAAATGAATTAAATAAATTAAATAAAAACTGCACGACTTGTACCCCAGTATGATTCGTCTCACTGAAAGACCCAGAAGCAATTGTTCTGACTAGGAAATGAAGACGACTTTTTTGCCATAAAATTTTATTGATATGCAAACATTTGAATTAATGCAAAACAAATTACAGGCGCGATCACTCAGTGTCACAGACAACGTCACTCCTACTCTATCCCACGCCCCCTCACGAATCACGTGACCCAAATCAACCAATCGCTGCAATTTTCGTTGCATTAGCGTTGCACCTGAAGAGGTCCGATTTTCTGGATTACCCCCGCTAAAATCACTTTCAGTGATAAAATAGTTGCTTATCTGCTGTAAAAAGAATCAATAAATAATGAAAACAAATGGACTTAAAAAATACACTAATGTCCACATATTTGCTCAGACAGTATTTTCTTTCTTCTCCAGTGGACACGTAGCTTTAGTATCAGCCACTTTTGCTACTAACAATTGACAGTTTCATTTAATTAAATATCTGTGAATAAAATGTTGAACTTGAATTTCAATGAAACTGTTTATGTCACAATACATTTTGCGAAAATACTTTGGCGAATAACAGTTTTTTAACTTATCTTATGGAAAAAATATATTAATATTATTATTTGTAATCAGTCAGTAATTAGTCAGAGTTTCATAAGAGAATCTTCAGCAATCATTGGCAGTATCTGATAATATTAATAATAACACTTATTAATAATAACGATTAGCGATAAGAAGATGGTATTTTCTTTGAGAAGTGATTAATATTGAAAGGAAAAAAGTTAATCGAGGAAAAATGATCATCGCGCATCGTCCAATTATAAATTTCTAGGAAATTCACTAACAATAAATAAGACTACAAATGGAACTAATCGACAAATTTAAATAATTCGTACACTAAGGAAAAAGATGTGCTAGGAAGAGACGATTTCAATATTTCACAGCAAATACCTACCATTAGGGAAGAGGGAGAACATGCGAAGGGATAAGTCGTTGGAACAAGAGAGATTTCTCAGAAATTCACACAGTTAGTTGGCACAGTTAGTTAGATAGTTAGTATTTACTAAATACGGACAAAGATATAGTAGATACGTATCTCACGAATACACTAGTCTTAACTTCGGTATACGGATACCGTAGTTTTAGATCTTGCGTGTATTCATACAAAGACAATTACAAAAGGATCCGTTTGTGTCTGTTAGTCATTCTTATTGCTTCATCTGTAATATACCTATACATGTATATAACTATACGTATCTCAAAAAAAAAAAATTTTTTTGAGATTCCATTATGGCGGCGCGTAACATTCTTGCATTTTTAGAGAAAAATATATTAATAATTAATAAAATTATAACAAATATTAGAATAGCAAACAGTTATTCAAAACGCTTCTCTATTTTAATAAAACTTCACAATGGCTACAAAAAATATTTACTTACCATTGCATTTATTGTTAACATTTCTACATTAATTGGTCTAAGTCTAAGATCAAGTCTATCATTTAATAATATTTTCATATAACATAAAGCTATGAAAATGAAAAGTAGAGTCTGATAAAAAGATTTCATTGAAAAATAAAAATATGTAAAAGACAATATTATACAATACATAGAAATATCGATAAATGAGATTTATGATTGCGACTTTAGGATTACCTAGTAACCGTGGAAAATGGTATTATTCCTGAAGGGGTCGTAGGAAGCTGATGGCATTCACCACAGGCTATTGTTCGTACGAGAGGAACTATTAGACGTCTAGTTTAGTGGTTACTAGCCCCAAGTCGGTTCCTACCGTCTCGCACCAGAACAACGTCGATCTCCTCGTTCAACCTCTGATTCTGATTTGTCCCGCTACTCCCGAGAAGCGAGAGATGCCTCCGGGAATCGAAAGACTCAGAATTGCTTCTGGCTTCGCACTCATTGTCGACGATATCTCGTTCGTATTCATACTTGCATTGTAATAAGTTCTTCCTACCCCTTCTTCCTTCGCCCGTGCTTACTCATTTACCTACTTTAAAGATGACTCCTTTGTTAGCAAAACTTTTAACTCTACCAACATTCTCGTATATTCTCTTCGCAGTGTTATTTGTAAACAGAACTAACATTTTCTTTATTTACTTTTTTCCAGGATCTACTAGATCATTTGGATAGAAAAAGAAAAAAATCCGTATTGGTACATAAAGAACGTATGAGTTCCAAAATAGGTAAGCAAGACGATCGAGAACAAAAAGAAAACAATAGCGATAGGAAATTGTAAAGATAATTTATTATAAGAAGTATTAAACTCTGTTAAGGCCAGGGGTAGAAGCTAGGGATGCGTCCCATGGACCTCCTTCGTTCTACAACCAAGGCCAACAAATACATAAATGTAATGTAAAAGGGACGCAATACCGCCAGACCCATAAGATAATTAAAAGTATTACTTTATGGGACTGAGCTGCCCGACACTAACTTGGTCTTGGTCTTAACTTGGTCTAACGTGACCATCACGTGATCGGGAAGGAGACAATGAAGTCAACAGTATAAAATCCTGTTCATCTGCGTATATAGCTTGGCTGTAAAACCACTGGTGTGAGAAATAGATTTGATGGATCTTGCTTAGAATTTGTGTATAAGCCTGATGGCTCGATTCTTACTTGATAGGAGGATATTCTACAACTGATGTCGTTTTCCTCTTTGAACTGACGATATGCAAGGTGAACGACTTTTAAACTGATTTGAAATACTGCTTCTGACGAACTGTTGAACTGTTCCGAAGAACTGTTTCACAAGAACTGACCTGTTTTTTTTTTTTTTTCTTGTGGTTGATTTAATTGCAGTAAGGTTTGGTAACCATTTAACCTGCATAAAAAGATGTATTTGTTGGATGAATGCATTTCAGGAGAGGTATGTTACTAGGTGAGCAGGAAAAATTTCAGAAAAACTGCATATCTTTATTAGTTTCTATTTTTAATTTTAACCCTGTTCGTGTTTTATATAGTGGCATTTGCGTGTTTAGATAACTTTTTCTTGATTTTTAGTGGAATGTTGTTGACGTTGTAGTTTCCTGTTTAACTGACGAGTGGGTTTTGATGTTCTATGTGATAAACGGTTTCAAGTGAGTTTGCAATGTAGTCCTGAATTATTTGAATGTTTGCTATTTCGTGTAGTACGCGGATGGATGTGTTACACGGTTTGTTGAGGATGATACGTAGGAATTTATTTTGGCTTCTTTGAATTTTACTAATGTGTGACTTTACTGTTGCAATCCAGATTTGATGGCCGTATGTAATTATCGGCTTAACTCACATCTTATATAGATTCAGTTTGATATTTTTTTTAAGATTGCTGTTTCTGTGAAGTAGCGGGTATAGTCTTCTGATTGCGGGAAAAGCTATATTTGCTCTTTTGGTAGTAGGGTAACTTTAGCATCTAGTACTAGTTTAACATCTAGTACGCCAAGGTACTTGACCGTGGAGGATCAAGGGATATTGTGTCCTGCGATAGAGACTTGATTTGTGGGTTTGGATCTCTTATTTGTGAAGGCAATAGCTTGCGTTTTGACTGGGTTGATTTTTAGTTTCCAGTTTGTGAAGTAATCTTGGAGTTGATCAAGGTGCGCTTGAATGTATGTACTTGATTGAGTTTATGTGATTCCACGATGAAGCGAAGATAGCGGTGTCGTCTGCATAGACTGCTAAGTAGAAATTTTGAGTGCATGGAATGTCGTTTATATAAATCGTGAACAGCAGGAGCCGAGTATGGAACTTCGCGGCACTACTGCAGTGACGGTTTTGATGGCTGAGGGAGTACCGTTTACTGAGACATAGAAGATCCTGTTTGGATCGTAGAACATGTAATTGGCTATCACTTTGAGGAAAGGGGGTGAGATATTTATTCTTTACAGTTTCACTAGAGGACGCTGTACCAGACTGAATCGAAGGCTTTTTCTAAATTTAAGAGGATAAGATGTTGTTCGGGAGAGTTTCCATGCTACAGTACCCCCGATTTGTGTACAGGCGCATCGGAGAAAGTTGATGGGTTGTAAATGACCTGAGCAAGCCTGTTTCGCCATAAAACCCTGGCCATCTGGCTAAGCTTTATTCTACGGCAGACAAGGCCCTCGGCCGTGGACTTTCCCAAACACGTGCAAAACACATCCGCCTTTTGTGCCTCACCTTGGGTCCGCAATTTCCCGAAGCCGAAGGAAAGGGAACCGAAAGAGGTTCCGTGCTTTCCTTCGTCCTGCAAGTTAAAATCGGTACAACTTCTAATCAACACGGGTCATCTCTCGCGACATCAAATCAACCACGGAGAGGAAAACTCCCTGATATCGCAGCGCGCGAACAACATATACAGTCCACTCACTAACAAAGATCTCGCCTCGCTACACCTGCGCGCGAACAGTTGTGTTACTCTGTTTTTGTTCATCCTTAGGGTGATGTGTTCTATAACTTGCTGTAGCTGCTGGATGCATGAATGATTTTTTCTGAAACTAAACTGCTGGGGAATGATTATGTTACTGTTGTTAACATGAGTTAATAGATAGGTGATGATAATGTTTTAAAATAATTTGCTGATGGTACTTAGGAAGCTGATTGGTCTGTAACTTTCGTCGGCTGTTGCGGGTTTCCCCTGCTTAGGGATTGGGATTACTTTGGCAGTTTTCCATGCCATGGGAAAATAAGAAAGTTTAAGACAGACTTTGCAGATGTAATATATTTGTATTATGGATTTGATTGAGAGTTTTTTGTTGTTGGTAATTGTGTGATCCTGGGCCTTGTTGAAAAGGGGTTTCTTAATTATGTGCTTTATCTGTTGAGGAGTGCAATTTAAACTGCTATCGTCCATGGAGAGGGAAGGAGTAATGTTACAAATCTTCCGATGTCGTGCTCGATAGGAGAAGTTGTGTTCCGTGCAGAGTTGTGTATTTTTTCGAAGTTTACAGCCTTTCAGTTTTTTCTTCATCTGTGCAGGGCTTTGGAATATCCGACTTTTTACGGGGCCGGTAATCTTGAAGGTCTGCCAAATTGTGTAGTCCGTCTTCTTGATGTTTCCAAGCTTGTTCTGCCGTATTTGGTTTCATGCTTCTGCGATGTGTTTTGCTGATGAGATTTGAGAGGAGGTTTCTGTGTAACTTGTAAAAGGAGTTATCAGTTTTAGAACTTCCACTTGTGTTTATTTTCTCCTAATGAAGTTTTAGAAAACCGGATTTGCTGGGGAGGATTGATTGTTTGGAGTTTTGAGCATTACGTTTCGAAAAAATCTTTGGATTAACCGAGTGAGTGCTTCGATTTCGTTGTCTATGTCGGCTGTGATTATTAGTTTCTGGTTTATTTTGAATTTGCTGCAGTTTTTGGCGAATGTGTTTCAATCAGTTTGTGCAGTTGGTGTTGTCATCTTGAGTTGTTTTAGATTGTGAGAGAGCCATCGGTAGGCGACATTATTTATTTATCGGTTTATTGATAATAAATCGATAAATAAATAATGGTGTGACAATTTTTGGAAAGGGAACATTTGACAGAAAAATGTCAATATTGGAGGGGGTACAATTTGGTTTCTTATGGGTGTAAGTGGAGCTGTAAATGATAATTTGATAATTGTGTAACTCGGAATGATTTTTGATGGAACCATTTTTGTTTCTTTTGATACTGCTTCACAGGATGTGCTTGGCGTTAAAATCATCGCCGATGATGTAGAGTCCGGGTCCCTATGACAGTACGATGGCATCCAAATTGGAAGAGTTTATTTTGACTTGCGGGGGGAAGGGAGGGGAGAGTATGCTGCTCCGACCGTTAGTATGGGAATGGTTTTGATCTTGATGGTAAGTAGTTCTATGTTTGAAGTTGCTGGTTGTGGTGTGTCTTCCTTAAGAATGTCCTTGTGAACAGCTATTAATACTCCGCCTCTTGGTTTATTGATGATCTGTCTTGGTTCGTCTTGTCTGTATATTTTGTAGTTGGGTAATTTGAGAGTGTCTTTTGGGATGAGCCAAGTTTCGTGATGATCACGATGTCTGCATTATGGTCTATTCAAAATTTGTGAAATTAAGATATCTTGTTTTTAACGCTAGTACTGTTGCATAAGATGATGTTTATGGAACCTTTATGGCTGCTCATTATCTAGTTCTTTCACTATGAGTATTGTTGCTCGGACTCTTTCTAAATTGTTTGTGCATTCCGTGTAATATTTCTAGATTAGCGATATTTTTAAGAACTGGTCCAAATCTGTTGCTTTGATATCATCTATTTGATCTGTTAATTTGAATTGAGAAAATGTTCGATTTGCTGAGGATGTGGGGATGGTTGAGGTAATACGAATCTTGCCTTGTTTTAAGATTTGCCTGACTAAGGGAGGAAGTGGTGAGGATTTTATTTGATAAGGTGGAGGAAGCTTTGTGCTGGGAAGTGCATATTTGGAAGAGAGTTTTGCATTTGTTGGATTCTTTCTTTATTGGCAGTTTTTTTTTACTAGAAAAGCCAGCAATGCAGGACATTGGGAATAATTGGTCGGGTAAACGCCTTTGCAGTTGGCGCATGTTGGAGGAGTTTCTAAAGTTTTGCTGCAGGATCTGGTGTCATGTTGTCCAGTGCACACACACTGGTATTTTGTTGCAACTTAACTACTTGTGACAGTACGCCTGGCAGCGGAAACATTGAATCGTTGATTTATGGAATTCATAGTTTTCCTAGTATATTTTGATATTCTCGATGAATCTAACATGAATCTAACATGATTTATTTGTGCCAGTATGGTTCTATATATAGAGTTTGGTGTGGCTGTGGCATCTAAGATTTTCACTTATTCTAGTTAGCAGGAATCGGATCAAACCTTTGAGCACTACGGTTAAGGTTTTCTCGAAGGTGAGCGTGTAAGTATGAAATTCATTATTATCATTGATGCAGATGGCTTAAAATCTTTGATTTTAATAAACATCATTTTAAGTTTATCTGACTTGAATTTGGCTTGGAAAGCATTCTGATATTTTGATTTAAGTGCGTCAAAGAATTTTAAATGGTCTATTTTACAATGAACGTATATTGGCGGAGGTTTGACATTTTGGGGTTTTTTAGCAGGAAAGTTTAAATTTGTTACGGTGTTCGCGTTTGAAATGTCATTTTGTGATTCCGTGTTTTGGAGACCTGAGTTTAGCTCATTAATGACACAATCAGCGAAGACGCTGTACCTGGTTTTGATAGGAATGTTTGGGTTGATGTGCTTCATACCTTTCTACATATTTGCGACAGGAGATGAATCTGATAGGGATGTGACCCTTTTTTTCATGTGGTAACTGTTCGCGAGAGTTCCATTTTTCTGCCACCGGCCCCCCTCTGCCTGGGTCATGGCGTGTGGAACCTTCGCGAGCCAGGATTGCGTCAGCCACAAAGAGCCCGCCGTAACGTTTTTCGTGGCTCGAAGTAAAAACAAAGGCTGGATATAACTGTCCTCCTGCATGGGCACGTCATACGTTCATATACTTCGTCCAGCCACGTGACCGTCCTGGAGTAGGGATACCGAGATCATATATACCGCCTCCCTCGGTCCCGGAAAAGAATTCGTCATCGAGAAGTCGTCAGAGTCGTCTCAAGAAGTCTCGAGTAATCAACAGGTGTCGGCTCAAAGAAGTCTTTTCGGACCTCATGGGCGTAGCGTCAATCAAACAGCGAGCCTTGCAAATACGATATCTTCTACTATGCGATTACCGAGGGCTAACGCCCCACCCATACGAGCGCGCTAACAGTAACCTTGAGTTGTTCTTCAGTGGCTTTTCTCTTAACCACCGTCCATGTGGATGCGTTGTCTGCAGGTGAGCAGTCCAGGTTTGCTATTACGGCTTTGTTGTTTGTAGCGGTGTCTGATGATATATTTTCTTCTTCGGACGTGATTTTAATTCTGACTTAGAGGCCGACTTTATTGTATTCTTCCCGATCACGTGATTAGGAAGATAATTTATCGTGGGCTAAGAAACAGCATTAGGCAAGATCAGTCCCATAAAGTAATATTTGCAATTACTTGGATGCATTCCTCATGATATTTTATATGTTGGTTGACCTTGGCTGTTATTGGCCAAAGACAAAAGGACGCGTCCCTACATCCACCTTTGGCCTTAACATTAGCTATATAAAACGGGTAGCAATCAAAAGAAAAAGAGACATACAATGAAGATAATAATTCAGAAAGTTCAAGCAAGAATAAATTGCAAAATATCGGCATCAGCTGATTTGTTCTGGCATAAATATCGTAGTGAGAAAGAAAATATGTAGAAGAAGGACCAAACAGAAAGAAACTGACTTCAATCCTCTGGCGGTTTTTCTCTTCTCGAGAAGTAAAAGCGGAGAGAAAGCTCTGAATAGAAGACGGAAGGAAGGAAAGAGAAAAAGCGATATAGCGGAGCAGGATCAACCTGGGTGTTAATTATATCTGTGTGTACTAGCATTTTGCCCAACCGTTCTTGCCTATGTGAAAGCGAATAGAAGAAACTTAAAATTTTCAGAAGAGAATAGGAAAACGAGAAGGAAGAAGGAAAAAAACAGAGGAATAAAGAAAGAGAAAGAGATAAAGAAAGGAAAAGGAAAAATGATAAGAAGCTGTACGCGATCAATGAGATATTTGGCACTCTATTGGCACGCTGCCCATTCTACCATATCTTCTCACTAACTCTTTTCTCTATTCTTCTACTCTTTCTTAATCTCGAAATTCCTTCAACATCCGTACCGACAAGAATATCACATTTGTAGTCCTGTTTTTGTGTCCCGGCTGAAACCTTATCGAAACTTTAAATCCCATTTAATGTCCAGGCAAGAATGATGATTGGTTTAATTTAAATTTCAGTTTCTATGAAATTTTAAGTAGATTCTTCAAATAAACTCCTGTGACATGCGATTCAAATAAGTGATCTAGATCGATGATTAACGAATGGCGAAGTACGATATTCTTCTTCACGTTAGCGCTGAATACTAATCAAATTTTCATAGATAGAAACCACTAGGAATATAATACTAAACCGCATTCTTCAAACTTGTTATCAACCCCTAATTTAAGTTTTACTGTCATCGTAACCATTACAAACACCCAAAATAGATAAAAAATAACAAGATCTTTAAATTCCAATCGTGTCGTCTTATCAATGAATGACTAAATAATATCTTATTTATTGGAGTATTATTAAAGTATTTGTTAAAGTATTAATTTTTCGTATAGTAGTCTATACAGCAGGTTTTAAATGACACAGTCATCAGGAAACAATTCTTTGAAAAAAATTAAACAGCTCCTTATGATATTCAGAGTGTTCATTGTGCCTAAAATTACCATTTATAAAATCACAAATTAAGGACAAAGAGCATTAAAACCGCAGACTTTTCTGTTTAAAACTCAAGTACTTTTAAGTAATTCTGTAAATATTAGACTCTCACGAATATATGATACGACACCTTATTTGATTGCCTTAAAATAAAAAAATTTGCACTTATGAAAATCAATACTTATTTCTTACAATTATATTGATATATATACTTTTTTTATTATATTCCTTACACCACAAGTATGTGCAGTATATAAAATTTTATAATAAAGGTTTCGTAAAATTAATCATTGTTTGCTTTAACTCATAGATTCTAAAATGAAACAGAATCCCAATGATTATTAGCTTCTAGGGTTATTAGCTACCCTCTAAGAAATACTTACAAACTTTTCCAAGAAAGTTATATAACTTCTTCCTTAGAATGAGTGAAAAAAAGAAAAAAAAAAGAAAATAGGCAATGTAAACCAAGTCCACATTTCTTGGCTGTGGAACTGAAAATAAAAATTTTACTTATTATACTATAACTTTTTCCTTCAATTCGAGTCATTCAAAAAAATATTGTGCGACGAACGCAGATATTATCTATTCTTTTACTTATTTTCCATATCTTCTTTGCAAGGTGATTGAATTTCAACTAGCCTCTTTCATATAATAATATATAAAAATATCTCTTACGATCAGTTCTTCATTCTTGATACCAGCTACTTATCCTAGTTGTTATACAAATTACAAGATCATTACGAAACAAAATTTTCTTAGCTCAACAAGTATAAAATATAAATGTTCGAAAATATTGATGTATAATATATAATTCCTATAAGCTACTGTGCGAAATATTAATAAGACTAGACATTATTTTAAGTGTTGGGAAATGAAGTGGAAAATTGGTAGAATGTAAGAAAGACCGTTAGTTTTGAGCCGAGTTTTTGCATCCTTTGAAGAACTCGGGAGAGAAAACAATTTAATTGAAAATTTTTATCGCTACAACATCTTCATTAGTTTTTCAATCTTTTTCGTTCTTAACATAGCCTAAGTAATGTCGGAATTATCGTTGCTCTCGCAATTCTATTACATTATAGCTTTTTTTCTAATTAATCTTACCGCTACAGACTGAGCTGAAATTTAAAGTTAACAAATTAATTAGATAATAAGTTCAGTTTTATCTGTGAATGCTTTGATTATGTAGAGAAAAAAAAGAATATTGAGGAAAACAGAAATATCTCGTATCCTCGAAAACCAAAATCGACTAAAATATGTATAAGTGGAATCCAAAAAATATAATTCGCATTTTCTTTTAACTGAATTGCATTGTTCCAACAAAACTCTTACATTAGCTAAAAACAATAAAGTATATATCAAAGATTGATAAATCTATGATTCGAGAAAAACTTACATTGATAGCTAGAAACAATAGAATATACAGATTAATGTATTAAAGATTGATAAATCCATGATTCGAGAGAAATTTATGTGGTGAAAAAAATTAAATTTACGTGATTTATGATAAATAAATAGTTTATTAATATTTAAATAATTAGAAGGAAAACTGAATAAATCATCTCAACTGTCTAAGAATCGACGTGTCGCGACCTGCTCGCAAATGGACATAGTATTATACTGCTCTCGGAGAGTTGCTTCCAGAATTCAAAGTTCTAAGAGTACTCTCGTAGAGCAGAAATTGTTTGGCCAAACTGCGATACGAAAAATATCGAGCCAAGAATAAAAACTTTCAAATTTATTATTTTCTCCACAGGGATTTCCCTTGACCGTACCTTCATGTCTTCCGTTTCTTCCTATTTCATTATTCTCGACATGAACAAATAAAAAACACGAGAGACGCTTTCTAGGACCATTGGAAATTGTAAAGGGATCGATCTCAATCATATAATAATTTAAATATTATATATAAACATAAATATAAATATTATGTAATATAATTATTATATAATAATTTAAATTATTGAACTTTCTTTTTATGTTGATTTTTCGTTTTTCTTAAAATATAATATTATAGCCAACTATGAGGACACATTTTATGCACCTCCATGATAGTGATGTTCACACTCGTGTTTCGAACACCACGGTAAGTAGAACCAGAAACAATGAACTCTCAAATGGACACGGTTTTGAGCTCTCGAGAGAGAGAGCTGCTCTCAAATGGACACAACGCTTGAGAGTACTTTTGAGAAAACTTTCGCGAGGAACTCTCAAATGGACACCTAGCATTAGACCGCACAGAAAGAAATTCCGAGTAATGAGGTTTCCTCATACTTTGCATAGAATCTTCAATTATTAAACATTCGTAGTTCGAACGATATTGTCAGCTATAATACCCGCGATAAGTTCTTTATGGACTGATTGATCTAATTTTATTGCTATTGAAATTAAATTTCAAAAATAATCGCTAGCAGTTCAATTACAAATATAACTTATTTTCATTTATATTCTTTTTTTTATAAATTTATATTTACGTAATGACCTTTATGCAGTATTCAAAGCTCTACAGCTGTACATCTTGTAGTAATATATATGTATAATATAAATAATAGGAGAATATTATAAATAAATAGGAGAACAATATCTGTGAAATTGGAAGTTAAATAATTACCTGATGCTTCTTGCATAAATAAGAAGAAGAAAGAATGCTTTTTTTCTAGAAGCTACCTATGTAAGTTTTTCTCGAATCGTCTTACGTGATTTAATTTATTTAATTTATTTATTTAACTTTTCATACGTGATTTGTATACTCTTATATTGTTTCTAGCTATTTATGTAAAGACACCCACACATGTGTTTAAACATGCGGCGATGCATTTATTAGATTTCATGCTGCATGTTGCAATGTATATAGCTCGACACCGGTGAATCAGCATCAGAAGCAATTGTTACCGATGCAGGAACGCAGGAGACTTTATTCAACTAATGCAGAAGACTCCTAGCATTAATTGAACAAAGAAAATCCGTTTCGAATTTCGCTATTCTCGTCGTTACGACTGTCGTAACACACAATAGTCCAGATTGAGAATTTTCGCAACATTTTTAAATAATTCTTGACTCGTAAAAGAAATTTATAACAAATATTCAATGGTATACAATATGATATATTGTATATTTCATGTTTGTTTAATTGCTGTTTCATTAATTTGTAAACAAATTTATTAAACAACTTAGTCCGTCCTAGGCAACTTGGAAAAAAAATCGAATTTGATTGACTGCAGCCAGTTACCAATCTTCCGAAAGGACGGCAAAAAGACAATGTCGCCCTCTCCTTTAAGTTGTCTCGATACAAGGACCAGAATCACGGCTCAGTTGGTGAGTAAGATTCCGAGTGATACTCAACTAGAATAAACAGACAGTTCAACCAAAAAACAAATATTGACGTCACACGAAAAACTGAAGAATCGATTGTGTGGAGGCAGACCAATTGTGATGCAGATTTCATGAAACCTAGAAATTGATGTATGCATCGCTGCAAGTTTCAGCGTGTGTGGGGGTCTTTAGATTAACGGACTTGATACTATCATGAAAGTTAGAATAAGTAGACTGATCCAAGCATTGCCGATGATTAAAATGAAAAATTAACAATGTTCGAGGCGATCGTATTTCCACCTTGGCACAACAGAAAAACACAGTTTCCGATTTTATAAGTTCTGATTCTTTTCTTTAATCTGATAATTGTGGTTTCCATTACCTTCCATTATAGTAGCTATAGATTTGTAATTGACGTATCACGTCTACATATTAGTTGATCATATAACTACCAATGATCCCGCAACGATGATACAATTTCGCTCGAATAATTTCCGAAAATTGTCGCAGAAATTGTTACGATTTAGTCTCTTGTTTATTATTTGCAAACCAGAAAAATATGTTTTCGTCAAAATTGTCAGAGATATTAACTCGATCGATGTTCTTTGCAAGAAGAATCATTATTAGAATAGAATACGAAAATGAAGCAGATGAATAGACGAGAATAATACGAAGCGCTCATTTGACAGATTACAAAACATTCTCGGAATATATATAAAGAGGCGCATTATTCGAAATAGGAATGCAAAACGCTAGATTAAAAAGCCGTGGTGGAGGGGGGAGGGGTCTCCTATTCATAACGCATAAGTTATTCGTTAGTCTGCAGCCTGCAGGGTAATGGCGACGTTGCTGGTCCGTTGTACGTAGTTAGCGGATCACGAAAACTACACGCGGTTACACACGTGCACGGGTTCGTAAGTTGACTCGAAGAAAAGAAAGTATCTGATGTTCCAACTACGCGTTTACCTTTGGGTTCCCGTATTTTTAGCAAATGATCGTCGTGAAATCATCGTTGAGAATATTAGTGATCCTTTTTCACCTTTTTCTCGATGCATTCTTCAAATACGTCGACAACTACAAAAATAACGTACCTTATGTAAATTTTATTCCTTATCGCGGTCAACTAAATTCACTAAAGTACCTCGTACGTGGTCGTTTCGATTTTAAAGGATTAATGAATTCACTCTTGTAATTTCGACAATCAGTTGAACAATGCACCAGCTTGTAACTGGCAATAAACGATGATTTTTATGATTGATTATTATGAAAAAAATATGACTTGCTACGGATGAATCGAAGAAAGAATGTTAAAAACGGTGGTATATTTTATAAATAAAAAACGGGTCAACTTATAATTGCTGCATTTATAGGAAAAACAATATTACAACGATACACGAATGGTTTGATCATAAATGTTAATTAACATAAATGTTAATCAGATGTGTAACATACAACACGGAACACGCGACACGCAACATGCATTTGATAGAACCATCAAAGTTTTGCACTAATGAATTGCACACGAAGAATTGAATAAAACGATTCAGCCAAGAATTTTGAAAAAACAATTGAATAAAATAATAAATAAAATAGAAATTTTGTTTTGTCGATAATTGCACATATGTTTTCAATAAATGTAAACGATAAAGATATGCCGCTTATTTATAATAATTCCATCGAACTGATTGAGCAGCCTTTTCTCCGTAATATTGGTAACGCATTTAATTAATTTATTGTACAAATTGGACAACATTAATCACTAACTAATTTTACAAGAATGATTCAATGAGAAGCTATATTTGTATGATCAACTAGCCCTGACAATATCGTTTCAATGCTAACATTGAGTCAGTAACAAAATTTCAGTAATTGGTCATTCACGTTTTTTTCCCCCTTCCTTTGATTTATCATAGATAAAATTATAAAAAGACTCTAAGAAGAACACTTTTTTCCATCAAGCAGACCTTGTAACATTATCCTTGACCGCGGTTATAATAAGAATAGAATAGAATAAACCCTTGTTGAATGACTAACCCTGGCTGACAATATTGAATCAGTGCAAACACTAAGTTAGTAACAGTCCACATAAAAGTGGACTGTGAATAGTTAGTCATAAGGGTAAGACCCAGTAGTTGGTCATCTATGCCCTTTCCCCTTTCACTTGAAGACGATATATATACAGATACGCTCGGAAGAAGAAGTCATTATTATTATTCTAATTCTTTTCCTCAATATTCCTCATCGACAAAAAATCTTATACGCGACCACTATTGTAATACTGAATAAATCTCTTCGGAATTATAAGTGTGTTAATTCCATTACGCGGAATCCAATAACCTCTTAAAAGTATAAATGTTATTTCTTTACGCAGAATCCAACAGTACGTTTTTCAATCAATTCAATCGCTTTCAAATTACATTGTTCATATCATCAATATTTCACATTTAGGTGAATAAGGATTCTTTAGTTGAATCGATCGAACAAATCCATCGAATATCCTTGGCATTAAACACAGAAACTGCGATAATAAATAAATAAATATGAAAAATCCAACGAATTTCGACTCGAACAAGGGAAAACGAATTTCACGAACAGAAAAAGCATGAAACAGGAAACAGAAATAATGAGTAAATCTTGGTTCTAAGAAGGCTTGTTGGGCAAACAAAGAATAGAACGATACGCAAAATTGAAAAAAGTGTTAAACATGTTAAAACATTTATTAAACTAAAAAAAAGAATAGAAAACAACAGAAGCAATCGTCGAAGAGAAAATTTTTATCAGATGTCTATATGTATGTACATATTAAAATCGGGCAAATCATTATTCAAGAACGCTTATGATTCGCATCACGCGACAAATCGAAACAAAAATAGAAAATTGACAAAAAATACTTCTTTTTAATTTTCAAGACATTTTCCCTGGGAAAATTTTCTCATTTTCTCCCTCGCAAGTCTCAATTCCTTGTTCCGATACTTGGTAAATTGTCAAACATCGCAATGAAATTTGTTGTTTTCGCAGTAAATTCTACTCTATTTATTTATTCGATGTTTCACACATATCGAGAAAGAATATAAACCTGTAAGTTTCGTTGCAATAATAAAACGAAGCACAGTAGCAAGAGTCCGTCAAACTCAACGCTGAATCTATCGCGCTGCAGAATAATTGAGAGCAGCCAGAACGAAAACACGCCAAGAAAAAATAAAGTAGAAAATAGATGGCTAAGGTTTACATTTTTTGAAGCAGGCAAATTTTATTTAGAGAATCGTGATATTTACGACAAACAAATGCTAAAACACTTTATTCTATGAGAATTTGTCACCTCGTTGTTTTTGTTTCAGATTTCTTTAATATAATGTCAATATTTTTATCCTGTGGGGTTTGTAAGATGAGAAGGATGTATTGAAAGGATTTGAGGCCTTAGAAGTCCCAGTATGGACTTGGGGTAGATGTGAAAGAAGAGAAGAAATGCGTTGGAAATGCGTTTATAGGATGCGTTTCGTCTCGGAGTCACTGCCTAGACTCATCATCAGTGGGACTGATGGCAGCGACTCCTTACCCCAGACGCTTGTTGTAATTACCCGCTAAGGCTGGCCTGCCTGATCACATCATCCTAGCGGGGTTCCGCACTCTGCTTTGTTTAGCATCGGAGATCGGCAGAACCTCGACGCTAGGCGCGCAGCCACTTGCGGCTTGTGCTAGTTAGTGTTGGAAACTCGTAGTTGAGGAATCCTAGGCCGCTACAATCCCTTGACTCTATTTTCGCAGCGACTCTGTTTCTTTCATAAAAGTTTTCAAAAACAGGAAAAATATATATGATCGACAACATAAGCAATAAACCAGTCCGAAATGCTATACCAGCAAACTTCACAGTTATTTATATTTCAAATATTATTTTTGACATCATAATCATACGATGAATCGAAAAACGTAACTGTATTGTATCTTGTATCATACAAAAATTTCAGATCGCAGCAAGACTAGAATAATATGAAACATTGCATGTGACCAGTGCGAATTCATAGTACGATACTAATTACAATTCAAGTAAGTGTGGTGTATTGATACGTATGACAATCCATTACAAATCAGTAAATTCAAGACAACATCTCTGATCTTCTATCGGAATCGTACCATTTTATGTCATTTCATCATACTTTATCCATACGGTGGCTATCTGCCAAAAAATCAAGTGTCTCAAATCGGACTCATATTGTTTGTTCGAGCCACAGCAGCTCGACTTTGATTACGCGAGATACGTACATACAGAATACATGTCGTTGAATTACCGTTTTCAACGAATTGCTAAAGAAGAAGGATCTAACCGCAATAATACAAGATGACAAGTCTTACGATCCAAAAAAAGATGGAATTCGCGAGAAACGACCAAGATAGATATCCTGTGAAAGTAGACTTGGCGACAACAAGCATCGATGTGTTTGCTGAACATGGAAACGTGTGAACCAACTGGAGAACCGGCTTACTGTCTCGACTTTGCAAAATCTAAGACGAGATCAAACAAACGATGTCTGCGTTCGGATTACAAGACTTCATGGCTCGGTCATGTTCTAATTACGCTTGTTACCCTTCGTCGCCATTTATTTTCCCTGGTTCAACAATTCGTATTATTCTATTTCAAACAAAGCCATTCGTTATTTGAAAAAAAATTTATACAATTTTCTAGCTAGATATAATTAACAAAATAAAGGAAACTTTAGAGATGGTTTATGAATATTTTTACTTCCTACGTGATTACAATACGTTTCAAAATGCTTTTTATTTAATTCCCCGGTAAACTTTTCTAATGTAAATTTCTTGTCTGAAATTCTTTAAAATGTATTACTTTGCTCGAGTATGCGAGAATACGTGTCACTTCTCGTACGAGCCAAGCGAAAAGTTTTAATGGAATCCGCCACCGCGTTCCTCGGCTGTCCGCCTATTTAAATTACGCATTTCGAGTCTCCGTCTTCTTTTCCCAACATTAAATCCAACTAACCTACCACACTGAAATCAACTCAAAAAATTTGCTTCGTCTGTTTTTAAAGCTCATTAATTCTTGTGTTGCTAATATCCTATTTTTTAAATTTCTACATATTTCAACATCTCATGTTGAACATTATTTCACAAGATGTCTGCATTAATTTTAATCGTCCTAATTTTTCCAATTTTCCATCTTGAAAATGTATTTATTAAGGATATTTATCCTATGTAGAAAATATAATATTTATTAAATACGGTTAAAACTTTTTCGATCGAAATGCAATATATAAAAAAATAAACTAAGAATCATAAGCAAATATAATTCAATGATTTGTGATAGAAGTTACAATTACTGATAAATTAATGAATTTAAACGGGAAATAAATTGAGAAGTTAAATAAAAAACTAAGAATAGAAATACCAAATTAATACGAATAAATGTTGATTTCATAGAATAAATTAATCTGTTTAAAGGTAATCGAGAAACTATCTAAATACAATACCTCCTCAAACCAAGGAGAATAAATAAAAATTATATATGTAGTTTTAAAATAAATTAGAACTTAAAACACAAGGATAATAAAAAGTAAAGTTAGTGAAAACACAGTACTTTACTTTTTACAACTTGTTACTTTTCTTTCTTCAGCAACAGCTCGTTCTTTCCTTTTATCTACTTCTGTTCATTCTCGTGAATTCCCGTCTATTCTTTTGGTGAATCGTTCATTGTCCCTTTTAATGATGCTTTCATTTCGCCCATATCATTCTCCGTCACCTTCGAGTAGGCTTTACGATCGTTTAATCGAGCAAACGATGAGATTTTCACAATCGGCCAGATTACGAGAATAATCCGACTAGGAAAGCTTGCGTGTAAACGACAGATTCGATTTTCGACCCATTTGCGAAATCATATTCACATTCCACAAATCTTTTTAGGGAGGAAATCGAGAAAATACTTAAGGAAGAAACCACCGTGAAACGTTCAAAAATAAGTCCAAGTTTTATGAATTTTTTTCATAAGTAATTTATCAAATCAGAAGTTCCCATTTTTTGTGATATAATTTCTAGCTTCATATTTTAATTTTTTTAAATGTTACAAGTGTAACATTCGTTGAATATAAATGTTATAAAATAGAAAAATTATTCACTAATTTTAAAAAAACATTGATTGCTGCTGGTCGTCACTACTGTGAAGAATCGAAACATTATCTGAAACAAAACAATTTTTATTGAATTAGAAATAGAAATATCATTTTTATATATAAAATTCTGTTTTTGATATTTCAATTATTTAATTATTTACAAATATTTGAAGTTCATTTTTATTGATAAGAACTTTAAATTTTCCATTTTAAATTATAGTCATCTCTATAATAAAATTTTAAAAAATGTATGCGCAATATTTTAAATAATATACTTTTATTTGTAAATAATATACTTCTATTTATAAATTAAATAAAAATTTTTCTAATTTTCCAGTGCTTTGTAATAATGACAGCTATGAAAATGAAGTTTCAAAACTAGTAAATAACCTTATTTTGTAATGTGAAATTGAGACTCACACTATATGTAACTCGAAAACTTTAGAGGTTTTCGTTTGGTCATGATCTGTGAAAAATATTTTTCAAATACTTTATTTTTAAATAGCTCAGATAATCTTTCCTTATTATTTCGAACCGTCCTATTTAAAAAGATTTCAGAAGATTTATGTTTCTAACTAATAATTTTTCATTTTTAACAATGCTTATTAAAAACTTGTAAGCTAACATTTCGCTATTTATTCATTTACATCATATCATTAAGAAGAAATAATCAAATTTAATTAGTTAACTACAAGTAGAAGCTTTTTATCGATAACAAAGATAATAATTCGCTAATAAAGAAACAATATTATCTAATTTCAAAAAAAAGAAAAATAATACACAAAGTGACAATTAGAGAATGTATTTTAAATTTTCTACTACACTATAATCCATAAAACTATAGATCGCAAGATAAATTTTGAACGCGTTAAACAAAAGATGCGTTCTAAATGTAAAGTAGCATTAGCAATTGTCGTCGTATTCGATAATTAAAGGATGTATAAATATGATTTCAGCAAAGGAAACGTTATTGCCAACTAAGTTTGTTCTTCAAAGATAAGACTTTAAATGTTATATGTGCGTTGAAATATCACTGTGTAATAATTATAATCAAATATTATTAATGGCATCGATTGAATACTTCTCTAGTCGCACGGAACCGAAATAAATAACACCGTTGAAATAAAGAAAATATGATTTTCTTATTTGAAAAAAATGCAAAAAAAGAAACGTCGTAAACAATAGAAAAAAATATCTAGAATACGATCTAGCAAAAAAGTAATGAAAGGAAAATATGAGCTAAAAAATCTTGAAATTGTAAAGAACCAAGACGAGGATATTTATCATATATAGTCGTAAATAAGCCATAGAAAATCGGGGAAAATTGCCTTTAAATTTAATGAGTAATGTTAAGGCTATTGTTCGCGCACGTGATTGGCGAGACGAGGGTCGTGATTAGAAAAGAATTGTGGACTGTATGTTACGCGTGCTGAGTATTAGGGGCTTGTCCCCTCGTGATAATCTGTGTCGCGAGAGAGTGTACTTTTTCTATTGGAAGTCGAAATGATTCTGCTTTGGAAGCCGAAGGAAAGCCCGAACGTCTTCTCGGTTCCCCTTCCTTCGGCTTTGGAAAATCGCGGGCCCAGTGTGGGGCACAAAGGGCGAGATACCCGTTGCCGACCTGAGTCATCTCGCTGGCTCGTGCTTCTCACGCGTTCGGGGAAGTGGGTGCCATGCATCAATCCACGGTCAATCGAATGTCTTGTCTTCTTAGAAGAAGTCCAGCCATGTGGCCAGTGTTTCGGGCAATACGGCCTGCTAAGGGTACTCAAAGGGCAATAAATATTCCCGTACGTGCCTATACCCAGACCGTGGGTATTGTAGCATGGAAACTCTCCCGAACAGCTATAATCTAGTAATAATAAAACTTTTATCAAAAAAATTTAAAAACTTAGGAAGGAAGAATTTTTCGAAACGATTTTTATGATAACTGAGAAATTGAGATTTCTTCAATGAATAAACTACATTTGTATAACATCTCTACTAATCGAATGATAATTGCAGCGTAGTTTGGTAAAGCTTCACTAGATGTTAAGAAACGCAGAGTAAGTTCTCCGAGAATAAGACCACGTTACCGCGACGCCTCTTTTGCGAAACAGAACATTGCCAGAAACTCCTGCCAATAACTTGACAAAACCTTTTAACTTTTGTTTAACAATTCCTAACGGTTTGTGCATGATGTATCCATTATAGATTTAATCATACATTTCAAATAAATTTATCATTTGTTCAATATAATTACTTCCTAATTACGTCCTAAAATAAAATTACATTTAGAAAATGTATTCGAAGAAATAATTCTTACTATTATACGACATAATGATAATTTAGACTGACTATATTTTTTAATTGCAATGCATCAAGATTTTCATGTATATATAACCAATACCAATACTTTTTTAAGAAGAACTTGTTATTTTTTTCGTTATTCTTTTGAGTTAGATAAAATCAAGATCGGTGAATACAAGTTAATAATCGTAGTGTATATGTAAGTACATATATCAATGCCTCAGAAATTGGTGAAATGAAAATCTTTTGTTATTAAATAAATTATTATTATGAAAATTATTTTGTTTATAATTTTTTAACAAGCAACAAGCGATGACTAAAATTTTCTGAAAATCATTCAGGGAGATAATCTTGAAGATCAAGGTCATGATGAGTCCCTTAAACTCCATATTTATCAAAATTACCTATTATTTCAAAAATATTATTTCCACAAAAAAATTTCCATTGAAACAACTTTAAATAAAAATTATTATTTTATAGAAACCGCATTAGTGTTAAAGAGCGAGATTATAGGATATAAATAAAATGATTCGTGACAAGCGAAACAAGAATGTATGATTTTTTCAAGTTGATCTCGGTTTACAACTATGGACAGCAAAAAATATAGGAAAAAAGGAACATGAAATAAAATGAAAGAAAACAAAGAACAGAACACAGAATCAATGAAATCAATTCCATCTGAACTACAGAAAAATAATAAGAAAGAATACGTTGGAGTAGAAGCAGTTGTTTCTGTCCTTTTGACTTCCAAACTATTTTCTTTTCTATGCTCTTATCACGGTGGAAGTCCAGTTGAGTTTCCGTCCCCCATCCCAAAAAAAAGAACAGATGCGCGTTATAAGGATATAATTAAGAATTATACTTTACATTTTCACAGAACTATTAGAACAAGACAAGATTTCCACTCTGGAACTTGTAGATACAAATATATTATAATAATAGCTTGCTGCAGTGCTGAACTATTTCTGTCTATGGGCCCTTTTTGGTGTGTTTATATATCCTATTCTATTGGTACTTTGATTCCTGGTCAAAGTATTGTACCTTAGGACAACTCATGTCTGACTAATTCCTAACAACAAAGTCGAACAGAATGAAGACGCAAGTTCAAAGTTTCAAAAATTGACTGATTTCTTTATTTTTTGAGCTATCTTTATATGGGCCATTATCGCAGTTTTAAGAGTAGTGGCTCCTGGTTGTAGGGCATATGACACATAGGCCGCATTTTTGCTTACTGTTAATGAAATTTACTACAAATTAAATAATCTAATACTATTTAGAAAGAAAACAAAAATATTTTTATTTATATTCCGCATATCAGGACTATGTATATAAGTTGTAATGCAAACTGATTTTCATAAAAAAAAAAAAATGACAAAATACCTGAGACTAAATTTACTAACTTCAATTTATTTACGTATATGCATGTAATTATTTTACAGACATAAAATAATATGATCTCTTTTTAGTGCCATAAATAGTTTTCATTGAATTTCTATCCATACGAAGTATAATAGAGTTTACCATTTTTCATAGATACATGAAAATGCAAATAATCAATAAATTTGAAATAAAAGAGTAAAGTTGTATTCAACTAATGGTTGAAAAAAACAGTTGTTGCGATATATGTGTACAGAGAAATTTGGAAACGAAAAGGATTATTTCGTCACCCATTTTGTGAAAAGCTGGGATAGCCGACAAGGTTGGCAAGGTTGCTACTAGTAGAGATGCTTGAGAGGGACTCTCTTGAACTAGAGGATACTTCAGAAAGCACGTAGGTCTTCCGCGTCTGTCTCTTCGTTTGGCCAGACAAATTTGATGATATTTGTTAGCCTGGATACTCGATCATCCATGTGGTCAAATCTCAAGAGACACGCGAAAGTGATATGAAAACGTAAAGAAATATAAAACATGGAAACTTTTAAAAATATTAAAAAATTAACAGAACATGTAACGAAATATGTATTGGCTAAAAACAAAAACTTTAGAAGTTCTCACGATATATACATATAATTGGAAGTCTTTAATTCAGTAGAAATTACTTGAAAATTGCATCATAGATGAATTAATTTGATTCGTTGATATAACAGGATACATTTAGTGACTACGATTGTTTCCTTCTGAAGCTGTATTTGCGATCAGTAAACAAATGGTCCATGTTATGTTTTAGCAATCTCTTTCCTTACATTCGAATAAATGATAAAGACAGAATCGCCACTTAAAACCATTAAGTTTTGTACCATTCGTTAGCGATTATCTTAAGATTAAGCTACTGTGATAGGTGTAATTATAGGTAAACAGTGTTTACTAATCACTAATCTTTTCCGTTTCATACTTTTCTTTTCCTAGATCGTAGGAGATGCATTTTTCTGACCTTGGTCCTACTCCCAAGACCAATAAACGTAATGTGAGTGATGCATTCCCGGAACGCAGCATCATTAGGCTCATAAAGTAATTGCGAAAATTACTTTATAAGACTGACCTTTACCAATAGCCGAAAACGACTTACCAATCACGTGATCGGGAAGGACACAAAAAGAGTTGGTTCTAAGAGCCGACAACGCGTCACGACAGTCAGTAAAATAGTCAATCAGTAAGTAGTACACAACACCTAGCAACCAATAATGATGCAACACCTAGCAACACCTAGCAAACCAAACGATGACGCGACACTCTCACCATAGATTCTACTTTTCTAGACAATTATTTTTAACTTCTTTTCTTCTTCTATTTGACATTTCAATATTATCAAAATTTTATATTACGCTGTTAACCTTTATTATTTCTATTTTTAATTACGTGCAATTTTATTTCTATCTTTAATTGCATCATCGATACAAATATATTTGTTCCAAAACACGAAATGTTTTCATTTTGAACTACACCATATATTTGTTTTTTAAATACGCACATTTCTCCATCAGCCAAATAAACCTGAACCACTCGCTAAAGCATTTTCAGACCGCTAATGCCTCACCACCTATCTTTCAAACGGCACAAATGCTTTTCGAGTATCTCTATATTCTTAGAAAGAGAGAAAGAGAAAAGCAAAGAGAAAGGGAGAGAATAGAAGCGATTCTAGTCGCATGTTCTAGATTGCTTTTGTAAATACCAGTCGGATCTTCAAGCAGCCTGTCTAACGTTCAACGTCTGTTTCTATTTTGACGGTTTGCCGACATGAGAATTTCTTTCTTTCGATAGTTTACGAAAGACATGGATTAAAATTATTCCACACAAGATATTAATAAAGAATATCATTCGTTAAAAATTCGTTTTTTAAACTAAAATCTTTTTTCAAATTGTTGAACACGATATTTAATTACTAAAATGTTCGATTGAGAGGAATTAATTTCTATTTTGAAATATTTCTTAACACTTAACGGACGGATTGTTTTTCTCCAATTCCAGGCATTTTTGAGAGAATTAAAGAAAAATGCATGCAAGGTTTCAAAGCGTTAAAAGTTAAAAATTATTATTATTTTAACTTTTAAATTAGTATTATTCTTAATAATAGGTAAATTTTAGAAGTTATTTATTTTTATATCTAATATTTTTTATGTAAATCTACGTGACCTGTCTTAAGAAATTAGCATTAGAAAACGTAAATTTACAGATCCCGTCCGTTAAGTGTTAAAAATTGATTAATTTCAAAATGATATGTAGATTCAGTTAACAATAAGTTCCTCACTATTATTTACTTAAATCAATATAGATACATTAAAGAAAGAAAACCGAAATAACATGAAAAACACTAGAGCAATAAAGTAATAAAGCAAAAGACAGAAAAATACGGAAAATAGAAAAGCTTGTTATCTCAAATGCCAAACTAGTATGGGTGAATATATATTCATGAGCATCAAGTCAACCCTTTCTATTACCCAATAAAATTTGCCAGTAAATACACCTACTACTACTTTATCTGCTTATTATCTTTATTCTCAAGCTTCATCTCTTCATTTCTATATTTCCTTCGTTTTGCTTTTTTTATCTACACTTGTCATATATTAGCATTAAATGCCATGTAAATTTATTTACACTATGTAATTGGTCCATTTCTCCCGAATTATATTCGAATTACTAGTTGTAACTACTTTGTTTTTCAACTGTATTTCAAAGAAGAACGATGATATTATGAAGGATGATTTATTAGAAGGAAGGAAAATAAAGCACGAGTCTTTAAAATCATATTTATATAAATCTTCATCATGAATCAATTATAATATGATGGCACTCGTATCTTTTTTAATAAATCATTCTCAAAAGTTCGTAGTCATTGTTTTGTTTGAGTTCTCCTGTTCTAAAGTTTCATTAATAAATCTTCTAATATATATCTTTCTTTGTCTGTATTTTTTTTCTTGCGTTTTTTTTCTCTTTATTATAATACCACGATAATAAGTCTAGAATACCACCATGATAAGTCTAGACACATCATGTACAAATATTTGGTTCATAAAGTCCATTCTGAGAATGATCTTGTTGATATGTAATAGCTAGCAGTTACTAATGAATGCTATTTTTTTCTCGTTTGCCTTTTGTTTTATATTTGTTCTTGCATTTTGTTTGGATTTATTCCATCAAATTTATTGATCCTTTTCCAAAATATTCAAAAATTATATTTGTAAAAAATATACAAATTTGTGACTCAATTCAAGAATTAATTATTATATATTTTCTTCTGAAACTACTTTGTATATTACAGAAGAAAGTAAGAGAAAATAGATAATCCATATAGTAATCTAAGCAATAATGTGTTCTCAGAGTAGACAAAATCTACCTCATTGTAAGTGTCAAAGTAGTACTTCGAAATATTGTAATGAACCTCGAAAGCCCATAGTACATGAAGTGTAATAAAATCGAAGAGTAATATTTAAGTTCTTAAATAAATATTAGAAGTCGATACTTAAGTTTTATGATTTGCATTGGACAATCTTAACTTTTTCTGTAATAATTGTATATTTTTAATAGCACGTATATATTAATGTGCAATGAATTTTTTTAATAATTTCTAACTCAGATAAGAAGATTTAATGATTAAACGATGAAAGATTAAACGATGTTTCTTCATTAGTATCAAAATATAATTTTTTGAGTTTCTATATCGAAAGTTGTGATATAAAAACTTAAAAGCAAACAATGACATGTTTATTTGTAGTGAAAACTGAAGTTTGTTGCGATCTAAAGAATTCAACCCCATCAATGTTACGGGATACTTCTTCTTTTTCTTTTTCCTCTTCATTTTCTTCTTCTTTTTCTTTTTCTTTTTCTCCTTGACAAGAAAGTTCTAACTAACGGTGTCGACTTCCTTCCGGGAGTTTTATTACGCTGAAGATGCGCTTATCCTAGCCACAGATTCACGCCAACATATTCTCGATTGTCGATAAGTCTACGGTCATATGAGAAAAAAGGCACAAATGAGGAAAAAAATAAGTAGACATAACTGAAAAGTGCGACCAGAGAAAATAAAATATCAGATTCTAAAATCATTTTTTATCAAATAACATAATTTATATTTCCTCTTACATGCAAAATTACATCTAAGCAATCATTTTGCAAATACTTATGAATTATCTAACTACGGATTCGATTATATATTAACATTCAAATAATAAAAAGCCATGAAGTTTCTTGAATTAGAATAGAAAATATGATAGAATACTATATGTAGAAAAACGTTGACGATGAAAAAAAGAAAACATCGAGTATTGCAACGATGTAAAAACAAAGAGAATGTAGCCCCAAAAAAGAAGAGAATGCCTCTCGTGCCAGAGATAGAAATGCTAGGCAGCCGAGAGCTGCTTAGCCTGGAATTCCGTTGATGGATGGAATTCACTTCGTGCCGACGAGTAAGTATAATAGAAGTGAAGTTGGGCCTCGTGATGCCTACTGTTGCTGAATAGAAGCTTCGTTAGGCTTTGTCTAAGCGGAGTGCTGCAGCTTTACTGCTACCATCTGCAATTTCCACCGACATGCAACTCTCGCCCTTATCCTTCCAATTTCTACCTACTTGAATTATTCTCTACCGCTTCTCTACTGCGTCTATACGAGAACGTCTTGCTAGGCTAGAGTCTTGGCATTGCGTTTGCGATTCTCTGCTTATTACTCACCAATTTTAATCCTATTACCAGTATCGTTATTTTTACTCTATACTTACATGCTCTTATCTCAAATTTTTTCTCTACTTTATTAATTTTACAATTTTCTTTTATTGTATTAATGATGTACACTGCTATATCGAACATTTTTTGCTTCAAAAAGGAAAACGCAAGAGAGTTAAAAATTAAAAGTTCAATTGAAAATTTAATTTAATAATATTTCATCATAAGAATAATTATGTAAAACCAAAGTGTACAAGCAAAGATTAAAATATCCTGAATTTGAAAATCTAACAATGAGGAAGTATTAAATTGACATTTATAAGTCAACAATATGCTTATATTATATATAAGTCGTCTGATGAATTTTTGGTAAGTTTTGGGTTGAAACTACGATGATGATGTATTCGAGTTCGGTTACACCGAGACAGTTTGAAATAGTTTCCCGGCAATGTTATAACTAAAGAGAATCACCTTCGTAGTTCCTACCACCTTAATACAGTTTCCAGTACAGTAGCAATGCATAATATATACAGGGCATCCGAATAATATACCAAACGGTAGTCTTTTATGAAAAAATAAGAAAAAAATAGAATAGAATTTTTTCATCCGAAGCGTAGTTTTCAAAATAATCGAGTTTGAATATCCATTATGTACTTATGCAATTACGGCTTATGCAAAATGCTGTTTTTGTATGAAGTACGTCGATTTTGTTTGTAAATTTGTAAACAATACTTACGCAATATTCCAGAGATCCTAGGCGCAACTGAGGTGAAAATATTATTTTGTAGAAACATTTTATTATATTATTGAAAATAACTATTCTTTGAATTGTTCTCCGATCAGGATATGCCGATTACGAAAACGTGTTCTGCAATAACGAACAGCAACAGATAAATTGTTACCAGAGGCTTGCAAGGTCCGA
Source organism: Melipona beecheii (assembly GCA_032399605.1). NCBI lineage: Eukaryota > Metazoa > Arthropoda > Insecta > Hymenoptera > Apidae > Melipona > Melipona beecheii. The sequence goes on along the minus strand of JAUCMO010000500.1, from coordinate 139,242 downwards.
ATATTCACATGTTCTCTATTTGTATAAGTCATCTTGTCAAGAATCGAATAAAAACTTTATTTATTATTCACTGTCTGTGGTATCACAGAAGAGCATTGTTTACAAACAGAATCGCCGATCGACTTTGCTTGGAAAGTCGAATCTTACAATTAGACACAGCTAATGCGAACTCAATGTCTGATTATCTTGAAAACTTGAGCCTCGAACAAAAAAATGTTAGTTTATATTTTTTTATTTACTTTTTATTTATTTTATTATTTTTTCACAAGGAATCATCCCCCACTCATTAGATATGTTGTTATTCGGAAACACCCTGTATACCTTCTACTTCTACTCTCCATCTCTACATGTACATACCTATTTTTACTTATTTAAGTATTTCTCTTTCTTTTTCTTTTAATTTTTTCTTAAATAACAACTTATTTCTTGTTTCATCACAACAATAAATTAATATTATGAATCAAACAATGAATCAAACAATGTGTACATTTAACACTTAAATGGATAATGGGGTTGCAGTTCCTTCTAATTTATTAAATTACTGTTTATGTTAATGTTAATTAATTGTTAATGTTATTATTTAAAAATTTATATAATTCTCTAATATCCCCTTATGTTTCGAATGATGCAGGAGAAGTTTTATTTTCCTTTACTAATGTGGAATAAATTAAACATAAACTCCAAGTATTAAGCTAAAATTGAAAGTTTACTTAAGAGTTAAACGAGAGCTATATGGGAACAAGTCGTTATTAATGTATATATGATATACTTCAACATTGACATGAGCGTTATTTAAGTTAACTTTCTTGTATAAAGGAGAAACTACTCTAAAATCTGTGATATAAATATTTAATTTTGTCTACAGATATTTCTATTGTGTATGTATTTTCTTAGAATTTAGAAGGACGTGACATCGATTAATCTAAATTTTTCCTAGTAAACCAAATTATATATCTGCTATTATAAAACACCTGTAAAATTAATACTTATTTAAAAACTTATTCAAAAGAAATGAATGAATTATTTAACAAAACCTAATCTAGTTGTCGGAGTTATGTTACTTAATAACAGTTATTATATACTATTATTACATACTAAAATAGGTATGATCCATTCTAACATTGAATTTATATTTGTAATACTTTTTATATAAGAAATATAAAATATAATATAATATAATGTAATATAAAAAATATAATATACTATTTTATTATAAGAAACCATTATGATTTCTCTTACACAAAATATGAATAAGTATAAAATAATATTAAAATTCATATAAAACCGGATGAGATATATACATATATACATACACACATACCTGTACATGAACTATGGATACGAAACTAGATGATAGAGGCCGTAGGATGTTGATAACCAGAAGAAAAAGGATAAAGAACAAGCTTGTACATGTGCATTTTATATTGCTAGCGTACTTAAGTACACATGTACAGCACGATACACAATGGTTTCATGTACATAGCGTTGTGCGCACATTGGATGATGCACAGGATTTTAGTATACAGAATAAGATTTTTTTTAATGCTGAAATATCGCTGCAAACATTGCAGCGTCGTTTTCCCATCTTTCCAGCCGTTGAAATTTTCAACTCATTTCACTTTCAAACCATGGCTTTTTATGACAATAGTAAGTGCTTTAACCGAAATCTACGCTTCATCGAGCGCCCCAGTTTAAAATCATTATGACATGATACATCATTTATAAATATGTCAATCATATTTCATTAATTTGTTACATGATTTCTTTTTCCAAAATTATCACTTTGAAAGACTTTTTCTTATAAAACATATTCTGTTTTTTTTTTTTATGAGAATGAGTTTCATAACATGACGACTTTAAATAATTCGTAAATTATTTGCTCTACAAAAAAATGTTTCAAACAAAAATTGCATAATTTCCCGGAAAGTGTATACGATTGTAATCATTTTGTTGTTGCTTTGTAATTTTATTGAGATGAACTTTTTCAAACTTACACAATTATTGCGATATATGCGTTAGTATCCTCGATAAAATTCAAAAGAAACAATGAAATAAAGTCTTAAAAAAATAGTAGGATGTAATGACTTTTTTTTTATTTTGATCAAAATATTCAGCTTGGTATAATATTTTAATTCTCACAATATTTTCGTTTATGCATTATAAACGATTATAATTGTATTTTTTTACTATTATTAAACATGATAATAAACACAGCACTCTCTATAATCTGTTTTTTGAACAATTGAACTGAGATACTGATATATCTCATATTAATGATGTCTAACATCTAACAAAAATTGTATTACAAATATAATCTACCGTTATAAACATAATTGTACTACAGTTACTTTAACTAACCATATTTCCTAACATAAAATAAAGAATATTGAGAATATCTTAATAATTACTAATTTTAAACCCTCTTAATATTTTTTAATTAATATTTTTTTAATGCAAAATTCGATGCTCTGTTTGAATCCAAGAGAAAATATTAAACCTTCTATTTAAAAAATTGAAGTTTACTTTCATATCTCGAAAAACAAAAACAAAATAAGAATAAAGCAATTATAATACCGTAGTCTCCAAGAAATTTTTTTACCTTCATATCTCGAAAAACAAAAACAAAATAAGAATAAAGCAATTATAATACCGTATTCTCCAAGAAATTTCGTAACTTTTTTTGCATAGCAAAGAATTTGAATCATGTTATTTAAAATTGTGTATTGATAATTAAAACAGATTAATACGGATGAGAGTTTCAATATATCAAAAGTAGAAAATATTGAGACCGATTTTTCCAAATTACGGAGATGAATAAGCATGCAATGTAGACTTTAAGAAATTAACTGTCGAAAGCTGCTAACTGCCAGTTGTGTATTAAAGGAATCTCCCCTTCCTCTTTCAGTAGCAGCCAACTTGTTTTTCCAAATATCCGCTTCCAGATGCTTTACCGAACTCTCTCGCTTCTTGTTTTGTCTCCTGGCGGCGTGCATCGCTTGATTTACACATGGATGAATACCCATAAATTTTAACTCTCTCCACTATCAATAATCTTCAGTCTTTTGATGTAAATTCCTTTCTTTTCGTTATCCTAGTATTTCTTTCATGATTCAATCTTAAAAATTGAATAGATTGAGTCAGTCAATGAATAGATTTAGGTCAATCGTATTCATAATATTCGTTCTATATCGGCATCGTATTTAATATCTATAATGAGAAACTATGACCGTTCTTATATACTAAATATAAGATAAAGATTCGTTCAATTATTTTCATTAACAAATACAACAAATAAATTAGAAGAAAGAACGATTGCATTCTATTAAAAATTTTAATTGTACATCGTAATTCCCCATTAATTAGTTGCCATTCTATTCTAATAAACAAGAACCTAGAATAAAAAACATTATATTTATTCACGATCAGAAAATATTAAAAATGGAATTATTAAAAAAAGTGTACAACGTTCACAATAAGTGTAAGTAATTGCAATAATAATAATTAGTACTGTTTTAATATTTAAATAATTGTTGTCCGAAAAGAAATCTTTGAAACTAACTTTATTAAAGAAATCAAAAAACTTGAAACGACCGATAAAAAATGAACCGAAGTTCAGTCGATTTCTTGAAATTTTCATTAAAAAGCAAATTGTTCCCTCCTTTTTCCGTTTACTACCTCGACTACCTTTTTTTTTTTATTAATGGTACGTCAAGTTATTCTGTAATTTTCTTAGATAAACAATAAGCACAGTTAAAAAAAAAAAGACGAAATAAGAGTTCGTGAAAGAAGAATCGCTGCCTCCTTTCATAAAATCCAATTTAGAACTGTTTCTGATGTCGTTTGTCCTTATTTTATAGTAATAAAAAACTACTGAGAATTTTTCTTTATACACTTGCAAGTAAACTGTAATTAATGTAACGGTTATTATTTTATATCCTCAAATTAGTGTTACACAAATTTAATAAGGAAATATCTGTTATAATCATTATAAAATTAGTCGAAACATCACTATCTTTGTATCGTATATTTCAGGATTTTGTATCGTATATTTTAGGATCGTGTATTTTTGTAAACATTATTCGAATGATTTATATTTTTAAAGTAATGTCCCTCTCTGTTCATTTCATAGATTGATTTAAATGTTGATTTAAAATGTATATTATTAAAACTTACAAGTCATTATATAACTTTTATTAATATATTTTTTACATATTAAAATTTATTAGATAGTTTTTACTATAAAGAAAAGAAATGAAACAAATTGCATTTTACTAAATGAAAACAAATTACATTTCACTAAAGTCTTTTACGTATAATGGCAAGACTCTATATCATTTATAATATTATGATAATCATTCCATAATCGATCTTCTTTAAAACATACGGTTCCACCACCTCGAGAATACTGTGTATCCTAAAGAGAGAATTATCTTCAAGATTTTATAATTTTGTAAACATTTTTAAAATATATACATACAGCTCTATTAATATCACCAATGCAAACCCAGTGATTAACAGACTTCTTGGTATCTGTAATAGCCCATTTGGAATGATCATGACTGCTAGTATAATCTACATTCGCAACATTGAATTTAAGGCTTTTGACATTGTAAATCCTGTAAAACGTATTCTTATAACAAGAAACATCGAAAACAACAGAACAGAGATTAAAAAATAATATTACTTACTTTCTACGAGTACAAATTGAAGGTAATTTGCCCCGACTATTCAACCAAGACTGAACTAATAAATCTGACTGTAATTGTGGCGCTACAAAATCTTCATACAACTCTAAAATTTAAAATTTCGTAACCTATATATATATCTTATAAAATATTAAAATATAGTTTACAAACATAATTTATTTACCTTTTCCCCATTTTCCAGCTTTAGCAAACGAAATGAATTCAGTCATTTCTAAGGATCTTATTAAGGTTTTGTGGTTATAGGGAGGCGTTTTGACATGTTTTTGATTAGTCGCATTCTTCAGGACCGGATATTGTTTACCAAATATATCAGGAATATTTTTTGCATACACTGCTATTTCGTTGTACAATAATTGTTTTCCAATAATATCAAATTGATCACTACCAAGGGAAACACATAGAAAACTTTGTCCGTAAAATGTTCCACTTTCTGGATAACTATATTTGCCATCGATAGTTATATTTTCCTTATTTAATGGTCGAGTCTGTATACCACTTTTGGGAATTGGAGGAAAATTTGGAACGCTATGAATTAACCAAAATCCTTGTTCGCTATTTGCCATCACTATACCCTTTGTATGACCAAAGTTCCAAACATAAGATGCATTTGGTGGACTATCGTTATATAAACTCCACATACTTTCATTTTTATTATCCTATGTAATAAGACACTATAATGGTTATAATTTCTTTTTTAATAATTCGTCATATTATTATTATTTATAATTTTTACTACGATAAAAAGTTTAAGTACTCCAATGCAATAATTAAATATATTATTGTTACTAACAAATCCAGTCAGTAATTAGTGTTTATTAAATACTTACACGATCGTAAAGAGACGCTAATGTAATTCCAGGGATGGAATTGTTCGAACTGATAGATTTAGAAGACAATTGCCAACCAGTTCCAATGGTTATATTTGTTATATATAGATAAGCAAGACCTTCTTTAATCAAAGGATTACTGCTTGTTTGAACTTTTGGTAACTTATAAAGCACATACCTAAAATGGTACCATTTTAAAATTTAATTTACAATTAAATTAGTTTTTATATCATTATTATATTTATTATTTTTGTAACGTATTTTTACATTTCTTATTATGACTCCAATGCACTAATTTATACATAAATAATTAAGCTGAAAATAAAAAAAAAGCGCAGCATTTTTTAGATTGTATAAATCTTAATTAATAAATGAAACTTGATTGTATAAATATTTACCAATCCACTGGTACATTTTTTTCGTCTTTACATTGTAACTTATTGGAACGGTTGAAGCATATAACACTATTCGCAATTAACAGCATAGTCGCGTAAAATAGAATTTTCATATTTTCAATATTTTACTGAAATAGAGAAATAATTAAAAAGAGAAAATAATAAATAATATTTTTTTGATCCAATTAAAAAGAAAGACAAATAATATATCGTTCATAAGCTATATTGAATATAAGCAATTACTTTGTCATAAAATATTTCAAGATGCATATCGTGGTATTATAATAAGATTAGTAATTATATACAATATTATAAATGAGCTACTTTTCAAATTTACATTTATTTACTGGGAATATAAATATAATATAAAAATTTATATTTTTATAAATAATATATAAATTTACATGAAAATATAAATAATAAATAAAAAATTATATTTTTTTTTATTTAAAATGATATATGTGTAATTTTTTTATGTAAATTGTTTCAATAAACATTTTGCTTTATTGCGAATGTCTCTTCATTCGCACAACCTAAATAAAAAGTGTTATAGTTTGTATTACTCATCAAGTGAAATCATAGTAACGTTTTAACTATAATGGGAAGTATATTATGATAAGAAATACTGTTTTAAATTGGAATGATACAAAATTATGTAGAGATTATTATTTGTTCATAGATTATTTCCAAAGGCAGATTAAAATTTTTTATACTTGAACATTTGTGTTAAATATAAGATGCTTTAATTATTTATAAAATGCAAAGAACATGTTGAATATGTTCAAATATATTCATATACATTGACAAAATTAAAATATTTTCAATTTTCATTTTTTTTTCTTTTTATTATTTCTTTTCTTTTCTCTTTAAGATATGCGATAAGACATGCGATATTTATAATTTTTATGATAATAAATAAAATCTACAGTGACAACCAAAAAAGTATAGAATAAGACAAAATTTAAAGTTTAAAGAATAAAAAAAAAAGTCATAATTGTTTTATAAATCTGAATTATAATTGATAAAAGAAGCAAGTTTATTAAGGAAAAAGATTTATTTCGTTCCAAAATATACGAGCGATCAATTAGTTAATACGAAAAAATATTCGCTCGATAAAAACTTTATTTATACGCGTATTAATCTTAAACTTTCTTTTTTCTATCACTACATATCGTATACATAATAAATAATCTCTATATATTTACCGTAAACTGCTGTATTATACAAATAAAACACAATAAGATGTAACGACTTTTAAACAATGATACTACTATCATCAACACTGCACAGCTGGCAGAGTACTGAATGAAACATCACTTACGTCTTAGAGTTTCTTTATCCTATTAGTTGATTGGTTAGTGAGTTAATGTATTCTGTTTCAAATAATATGTTTATTATATTTATAATAGTGAATATAATTCTTAAAATATGTAACTGTTATTTTTATATTTACATAATGTTAATGTATGATATCAATCGACATTATTTGTAACCGTACAATGAAATTATTTGAAGGACATTGTTATCTTAAAATAACGTATTATATTTTTAATTTCTTATACCATATGTAGATAAAAATAAATGTAAATAAGAAACAAATGAGTAAGAAATAATTGCATTTTTGCAAATATTCATCAAGTTTAATAATTCGAATAACTTTTTAAAATTTCAAATACATTACATATCAAACATTTAACTCCATCTGCGGTTTGATACGTGAAACAAACACCGCATTGAGATTTATTATATGATCGACTGCAGTGTAGTAGCAATATGGCCATCATAAGTTGCAGTAGGCCGAACGTCATAATACTACAATGAGAAAACAAGAAACATTGTGTGAAGTAATAACTATATATTAAAGTTATAATTCGGCCAAATGCTTTCTTAGCAATGACACTGCCAATAAACCATTTTAAATGGCACTACAGATTCCGTTGAAACATCTGTAAAATTCGATACGAAACACAATAATGAATTCCTTTATAGGACTATACAGAATATTCTTAACACTGACAGAAGAACGAAGAAACAATTTATAGATTCTTCGTCGAATGAAGGTATATTTTCAAAAATATTGTTTGCTTTAATAACATATAATTCATGATATTTCTTTGTCGTAATATAATTTTGGAAGTATTATCTATTAAAATTACATTTTAAATATGATATTATTTATTTTTTTAGTTGTCAAAGTATATTTATATAAACTGTTATCTTGAATCATATTTTTATATCTTTACAGTTTTCTAATAAATTATATTTTCTAATATAATTTAAAATACATTAACGAAATCTTTATGGCCTAATACATTATATATTGAAATAATATTCATCATAAATTTTTAATATTTTGTTCTGAAAATCAAATAAACAAAAATGAGCCGAATAGATAATGGAAGTGGTTGGCATGAATGTGTTAAATGGTTAACAAGATGTGGAGCTTTGAGAGCAGATCATAAAGCAAATTGGCCAGAGGCTACTGCTGTTGATTTAGCATATACATTAAGAGATGGTGTATTGCTATGCAATCTTCTAAATACAGTGGATCCTGGTTGTATAGACATGAAAGATGTAAATCAAAAACCACAAATGGCACAATTTTTATGCTTAAGAAATATAAAAGTATTTTTATCAGCATGTTCAACTACATTTGGCTTAACTGATTCTGAACTTTTTGAACCTTCTATGTTATTTGATTTATCAGATTTTCTTCGTGTATTGCGTACCTTATCAGTTTTATCAAATTGTCCTCGTTTGAGACGTAAAGGTATATTGTAAGTAATTACATAATCAACACATAATGTTATATCTGTAAATTGTATTATTTTATTATGTCAACAAATATTTGTTACAGAGGTTTTTCTATAGGTCATGGTAGATCACAAGAAGATATCTATAAGGACTTACAAAGTGCTGGTGCAGGGTAAGCATCTAAATTTCAATGAAGTATATTGATTTATTTATAATTGAAATATACAAATACACTTCACTTAAAGATAAAAATTTTATAAATTATCATAAAAACTGATCTATAAAAAACATCAAGTCATCTATAATAACATATCAATGGGTTTAGTCCCACAACAGGAGTGGGGACATTTACCATGAAATCTAAGGGTATGGATGTAGATGAATCCCAAGTATATCAGGAATTACTTTGCTTCTCGAGTAATTCTCAGCACGACTGGCCTTCCACAGAGAAGGTATCTGTCGTTTGCAATTTAAATGTTTAAAGATTTACAATAAAAGTACCAAACATCACTGTATTCTATTATGAGGGTCAAGTATTGTTTATTTGATATATGAATAAATATTATTTTCAAATTATATTTTTACTGCAAAATTAACTCGCTACAGTGATACTGGCACTATTTTAAAATTTATTCAACATTTTCTTCAAAAGTTTATGTGCTAACTATACTTATTAATAACAGTATCTACAGTTGCTACAAATAGTTTAAGTTCGCAAGAAATTTTATTTTTTTCACGCATGAATAGTGCATGGCTGTTCATATTTTTATGCTAAAGCCGTGAAGACGAAGGTCGTCGCAGAAGATTTAGAATGCGAGAAGGAAATGAAGCAGGTGGAGGAGGCGACAATGAAGATCCAGTTGGAGAGGAAGATGGATATGGAGCATATTGCAGCCATGTACAGAGTGAAGAAATCTACCAGGACCTTTGTAGTCTACACTTGCCACCTCCTCCATCTGTTGCACAGGTCGTTAAATATTGGCATTTGTCTTACATGCATGCGATCATCAAAAATTCATCCCAATATCATTTTAAATCGTAACATTAATAATTAGTTTTATTGTGCCTTATAGTATTTTGTGTTCTATATTACTTCCTATAAAAAAAATTTTCAATCGATTTTTATGAAACAGGATGGTGCAATCTGTGGCGGTGAAAAAAGGGATTATGTAATACAAGAACTTGTTGAAACAGAACGAAATTATTCTGATGTCCTTAACAGTTTACTTAAACATTTCGCTAGACCCCTTTCCCCGTTACTACGACCCGAAGATTCTGCACGTATTTTTTTTGGTATAAAGGAACTTGCAGAAATTCATGCCGGTTTTCATAGTCAACTTCGGAAAGCTCGGACCGGCGCTGCTTTAGCGCAGGTTTTTCTCGATTGGCGAGAGAAATTCCTTATTTATGGCGATTATTGTGCAAATCTTACCATCGCTCAAAGCACATTGCAAGAAGCATGTGTCCGTTATGAATTAGTTAATCAAGAAGTTATTGTATGTTTTAAGACATTTATTCTTAATGGATGATATTTTATATATCTTATTTTTAATGAAAATGGTAATTATAGAGATGTCAACAAGAAGCAAATAATGGCAAATTCAAATTGCGAGATATTTTATCTGTCCCAATGCAAAGAATATTAAAATATCACTTATTGCTTGACAAACTAGTAGAAGAAACTCCTTGTGATTGGCTGGAAGATAGGCGTCAACTTGGAAAAGCTAGAGAAGTAATGGTTGACATAGCACAATATATTAATGAAATAAAACGTGACTCGGACACATTGGACATTATAAAAGATATTCAAGCATCAATAATTGATTGGGACGTTCCAGAGGATGTGCAATTAAAGGATTTTGGACGATTACTTAGAGATGGAGAGCTTAAGGTAATAGTTTGATGTAAACAAATATATTTAAAAATTAATCATCAACAAAATATTGCAATCATATTTAGGTAAAAGCTCACGGTGATCAACGAGTAAAAGCTCGTTACGCATTCATTTTCGAACAAGTAATATTAATTTGTAAAGCTGGTAGAGGAGAACAATATTGCTATCGTGAGACCTTACGTCTTGATGATTATCGGTTAGAGGATCATACAGGAAGACGAACACTTGGCAGAGATTCTCGGTGGTCCTATCAATGGCTATTGGTCCATAAACAAGAATATACTGCATATACTTTGTATGCAAGAACAGAAGAACAAAAGCAAATGTGGATCAAAGCATTGCAAGATGCAATGGATAATGTTAATCCCGCGGCATGTCGCAATACAAATCATAAATTTAAACTTACAACATTTGACACACCACGTAGTTGTCAACGATGTGGTAAATTTTTAAAAGGACGAATTTTTCAGGTAAAACATTAATTATAAGTTATTAAATATTATAATACAAATTTCCTAATAAGCTATTCATTTAAATAGGGATATCGATGTGAAACCTGTCGTTATGCTGTACATAAACAATGCATTGCACATTCGGGTCGTTGTATGCCAGTACCTCCACCACCTCCGCCTCCACCACCTCTACCATGTGAACGTGCCCTCTCAGTGAAATTATGGTTTGTAGGAGAAATGGGACGTGATACAGCATCAAATAAATTAGAACCTCGTGAAGATGGTACTTATATGCTGCGAGTACGACCTGCTGGACAACCACGTTTGAAACACGAAACCAATTATGCTCTTAGTATCAAGTAAGAATTTCACATACATATCTTTTTTTTTTTAATATTAAGTTTAAATATCAATGTATTTAAAAACATTAATCTCATATTATAGGGCTGACGGAACAGTAAAACATATAAGAGTATTTAAACGCAATGTTGATGGTGCTGATGTATATTATCTTAGTGAATCTCGTTTTTTTAAAAGCGTAGTTGAACTTGTTGAATATTATGAGCGGGCATCGTTATCAGAAAATTTTGAAAAGTTAGATCAACGCCTACTATGGCCATATAGACGTGTCTTGGCTAAAGCATTATTTGATTTTCGCGGAGGAGAACGGAATCAATTAAGCCTGCGGCGAGGTTGCAGAGTTGTGGTATTGAGCAAAGAAGGTGATGCCAAAGGTTGGTGGAAAGGAAAAATTGGAGATCAAGTAGGATTTTTTCCAAAGGAATATGTTGAAGAAGAATAACCATAAATCATACTACTTAGATATTTTACTTATATGGTAGCACGACGATCAAAAATATTTTACGTATTAATCACAGCATCGTGCAATCATATTTTATTAAATTTATGCCTCAATGGAGAACAAAAAAAAGAAGTTTTACATTATATAAAATACAGAAAGATTTATCTTCACACATATTAGTATCATTATAAAAATAAAATTTATTTTGTTCTCTTTATTTGAGGTTGTACTCTATCACAATCATATAAATAGAAAGTACATATTCGTATACGGAAATCGAATGCATAAAAACAAATGTTTAGCTACTTGTATAGATAAAAAAAATTATTTTCAATATAATATAACAGTACGAATAAAGTTTAGAAAAGTCATAAAGATTAAAGTTGTCAAAATATTCTTATATATTAAAATCATATAAAAAATTTATCGCCAAATGTTTATAATTCTGGACAACTTTCGCCTTTATGACCATATTTTGAAGTCAATTGCCAAGACTCAATTGTATATATTGTAATTCTGTACTGTTGATAATAAAAATTTTAGCTATTTCTTAAATATAAATACATATACATAAATATATAAATAATCATTATGTGTATTGTTGTAAAAAATTAATTGTATTATTTTTTTAACTATTACACATTTTCTGATTGTGCCAATAAGAGAATAACCAATAAAATTCAGATCCTATTGAAACGTTAAGACAAAAAAATATAATACGTATCTATATTTAAAATTCTATTCTGTGCTTTTTATTAGCATATATAATAGCAGCTACTTTTTGTTCTAGTCTTTTGCAGCCAGTAGTTGCATAGATATTATGTGGAGGAGGTCCAAAAATCACATATGATAATCCTTCTTCTATCATTTCATTAGTAGGATGTACTCCTCTATTTATGAAAGCTTTTTTTAAACATTTCTTCACATGTACTTCTTCAAGTGGTAAAAAAGGTATATAATGATCTATAACACTAGAGTCTATTGTATCACTATGATAAAAACCACCTTTTTCATTAAATGCTCCAACACTTATTAAATTTTCAAAATCTTGAAGTTTAGTTGTTCTTCTCTGTTTACCTTCCTCCCAAAGTGTTAATAAACGTTGAGTAATTCGTGAACTGCCTGTATTGGATAAAAATATGTAAATTGCTTTTCTTGTATCTATAGCAGTGCTTGTAAATCTCCATGATTTGATCCATGTATTGTAGTCCAAAAATGGTACAAGAACATTTAGTAAACCTTCTGGCATTTTATCCACTTCATCAAATACAAACATTGATCTTTCACATTTTTGTAAACTATTAATAATAATTTTATATAATTCTTCCTGCGTAATATAAAATATATTGAGTTTAAACCTAAATAATTTTATTTAAATAATAAGTGAAATGTACCTTATATTCATTCACTTTTTCTTGCAGAGGAAAATCATTACGGCCATTAAAAAAGTGATAAAACTTACTTTGATCCCCCTTTTTATAAAAAAACTTAGCAATCATTTGACTTATATAAGTTTTACCAGTGCCTGGTGGACCATGGAAGCTCATGCTTAGAGCTTTTGGAGGATTAGCTGATGTTGAATGTCCACGTAGAGCATTTATAATTACATGATGAGCAATTTCTTGTCCATAAAATTCTTTATTTAGATTATCATCTAACTCTAGAATTATCATATATAATCAGTTAATGATTATATATAAACACAATTTCACAATATAAATAACCTTAAAATTTTCTACTTAATATACATACTATCAATGTCAGGAGAAATATATTCGGTTGTACAACATTCTTCAAAATTACATTGTACATTTCCTACTATATTACTGATTTTATCAAATCCAGATGATAACACTGACACAAATGAAAATTCACATTTTATACCAAAAATTAATAAATTAATAATAATAAGTATGGACGAAAGATTCATGTGGCCGGTAAGATTCATGCTATATTACTATTTAATTATAAATTTTAATTATAATCGTATTCCACAAAAAATTTAAACATTACTTGTTAATGCAATTGAAAAATAAAATATTAAATAAATTTATTCGTAAAATTATTTGTTTATATTTCATTAATAAAAATATATTTGATCTAAATATTAATATTCTAAATAAAACTTTATGCTGCAATCATTAATTTAGAGATTTCGATGAAAACGGCGATTTCCTATTGGTTCAACTTTAAAACTCATAATTTTGGACAGTAAAAACTGATAAAAAATAATCACATAAATACACAAAAAGAATCGAATCAATTTATATTTTATATTTAAATATAAGTTTTCACATTATATCAATAAATATTTTCAATTTATATTATTACATTATGTTATAAAAATATTGAAATTTTGTAAATATTTGATATAATCTAAATATTCCTAAAATATTTAATTTGCATATAAACGTATAAATACTTGAAGTAATTTCTAATATTATGTTGTTTAAAATTCAATTAAAATAATTTGTATGGGAAAGATATTACTGATAACGTTTAAAAGATAAATAATTTTATAGATTTCGTTGGCGCTCAATATTACTATCATGAATACAAGGTTCGAAACATTCACTGACCGATTCACTGAATTCAGACTGTAGCTACAGTCGTAACTAAAGTATAAGTTGCGGAATAAATTTTTGCGTGATTTATATTTTTCGAATTAAATTTAACATAATAATACTTGAACAACACGTCATTTACTATATATTGAATATTTCATTCATTCCTTTCAGTCATATCTATATAATACTCGTATATTTATTGTAAAATATTTACTGCAAAGAAAAAATATGGCAACCGAGAATAATACTGGTGATACTGCTTATACCAAATTTTATACGCGGGAAGAAGTTGCTAAACATCACGATAGTAAAGATCTGTGGTTTATTATTCACAATAAAGTTTACAATGTGACTCAATTTATAAGTGTAAATATATACTTTACATTATTGCTTTTACAATTAGCATTTTTTAATAGAATTACGTATAAAAATGTTTATTTCATATCTTAAATTTAAATTAAAGCATCCTGGTGGAGAAGAAGTTCTTTTAGAACAAGGTGGTCAAGATTGTACAGAAGCTTTTGAAAACATTGGTCATTCAAGTGATGCAAGAGAATTAATGGAGATATTTAAAATTGGGGAATTAGTAGAAGTATGTATAAGATTCAATTTTAAGATAATTTTATGTTTTTACTACTAATTTCTATTCCTGCTGTCAATGACAATGATTAAGGAATAAAAAATTATTAATTTTAGGAGGAAAGAACACAGGGGAATAGTGAATTAACTGATGTGTCTGACGTAGATAATTCTAGGTATATTTTTTCATACATATTAGTTAATATTGTGTATATGAGTGTGTGAATATATATTATGTGTAATATTATATGTCATAATTATATTACATATAATGTATATATATTAACTAAAATATTACAGATATATAATTCTGTTACTAATATCTTTGGCAATGATGTACTTTCATTCCTCAATTAATTATATTAATTGGATAGCACGATTAAAACTCTAATTTTATTATAAAATAATACTTAGAGCAATAGATTTATATTTTTTATTTTGTCATGTAGCCATCGTATGATTATCTTATAAATGGTAATTGTACCAAATTCATGAAGTTATTAAAATTCAAAATATATAATATATAAATAGTCAATTCTGTATTGTGATGTGATTATTGCTAGTTGCAGTGGTTCTTGGAGATCGTGGCTGATTCCAATTGCTCTTGGGGTACTGGCGACTCTTGTCTACCGTTATTTTATTAAGGCACATTGAATTGTTCCCAATATTTATTTATTTTTTTTGTAATTTGTAATATATAAACAATTGTTTGAAATAATCAATCAAAGAATATTACATATATTGCACATAATCACAATTTTGTTTTATGATATGAATTGCACACATAAGCTGGCCTAGCATAAAAACATTTATAAAACAAAAATTCATTTGTTATATTTAAATTCTGGACTATATAATCATAAGTGTGCGTGTTTCATACATATGTAATAATGTGAATATATTAACTATAAGTACAAAAATTAATTAATTTTATTTATATATTGGCATCAAACTTCCATTGAAACAAAGAAACTACAGATTCTGAAACTATTAAAAATATTTTAAAAATATTGCATTTGCCACTGTATGTATAAAGATGTTTACAATTTTTATTTTTACAAAAAATATAGAAGTAAATTAAAAATTATTTTTTAAAAAAATATAAACGATATTTAAAACATTCTTATATTTGCATTTGTCACTGTTAAAATTTAAAATTGATTAACATGTATAATTATATGCGATATTTTGTAATATTGTGACAATGGAACTGTTCGATTTTTTATTGTAAAATCATATATATTATAAAATATGTTTTGTTATATTTCCAATTTTATAATTAATAATTTAATAATCCATTTTCTTAGAAATATATACATTTTCTTACATGCAGTACATTATATAGTAAAAGCATAATTTTTATACCACTAAATTGATATTTGTTATTGTATTTATATTATTTACTGTTGGAATGTATAAAATACTAATATATAGTATATACTTGTTCTATTCTGTATATTATTTTCTTTAAGAAACTTATAAAAAAATCGCTTCTTTTATTACTTACAATAGTAATTTATATTATTTTGCATCAATAGAAACCCTGCAATCTTCTTTATCTTTTTACTTATTTTCCATGTATTATTTATTATTTTAATAATTTATTTCAAAATTGTGAAATATACAATTATAACATTATATAATTGTAAAAAATTATACATTTATCTATTTAATTGTACGTAAACGTTAATATTTGTAAATATCTATTGAAACTAATATGTCTTATATACAATAATGGTATAGAAAAGCTTAAAAACGGAATAACTTAAAGTATGAAAAATATTTTATAGATATGTAATAAAAGTCGAAATATCGGGAAAAACAATATCGAGCGAATTTAAGCGCCGACGCCAGACGTTCGTAATAGTCTCTTTCTTTGTCGCACTCCCAATTTCCCCTTCCTAACCTCGTTCGTTCTTTAGCGGGTACGTCTCCCTCTGTTAAACTCGAACATCCAGTTCATCGTCAGAGATAGGTTGGTGCGAGTCGTATATGAGTATATAGTTACATAGAAGACAAAATTTGTATTAAACGATTAATGTTATCGGAAGGATTCAAATTTGAAAATACTCGATTTAAATAGAAGAGGACTACAATTTGATTCGGACAAATCGTAATTGTTTAAAATTTAAAAGAGAAAGAAGGGCGTACGTAAAAGTCGCCCATTGAAACACGAACTAAAAATTTGCGAGCGAATTTAGCGCAAGAAAGAAGCAGACGGCGGGCCAAAAACAGCTGTGTATACGGCAGAGACAGTGGTTGCTTCAAAAAGTCGCCGTAGTGTCATGAGAGGCGGTCTCACAGTCCGCCCTTTTTATCGGTCCCCTTTAGAGTCATGCATGTCGCGCCCTTCAAACGAGGTGAGCGACATTTTTCCTTATAATTACTATTACCGTGTAATAATTATTATTTATAGAAAGTTTAGCCATTTATTCGCAATTAATAAAATTCGCGCGCTTTTTTATTCTCGCTCGTTGCATAAATACAATTTCCGTTTTTGAAAGAGCTTTTTCATTAATATGAAGAATTTGACTTTCATTTGAGTTATATATAATTTCCGTAGAATTAAAAAAAAATTAATAAATCTGTAAAAAATGATTAAATCATAAAACCTAAACGCATTTGCAATGCAATGTATATCTATAAAACAATAGATATTATTATCTTAATTCGGTAAATGATTTAGAACAAGAAATCGCATTAATTGTTTAGCGTTAATAAGACATTTTCGTAATTCATCGATCAAATAACTTGTTGATATATACTTATGTTAATTGTAAAACAAGAAATTATATATATACAGGATATAACACAATTTATATTTCGTATAGTCAGTTGTGTTTTTTCCTTATATAAATATAATACGATATATAAAAATATATCAAAGACAAGTAACATAATTCATATTATATTACTGGCTGATATTATTTATTTCACAGTAACAACAAGAAAAAAAAATTCGTATTATTCATGATTTATAAGAATCTTTCTTTTATTTCTACTAATTTTACATTTATTAATATTAATAAATTAATGGAATAGTAAAAAATTCATATAATATTTAAAATATATTATAAACTAGCATATTTTAAAATACATCATTTCACTTAAAAAATAAAATAAAGAAAAATTATAATCGAGTTAAATAAAAAATATAATTGAGTAAAAAAAAAATGTAGAAATATATTATATAATTATAATGATACATAATATTATATTTTAACTATTTAACCATTTAATATTTAACTATTTATATAAATATATAATACATATAATTAAAACAGTTAAAATACATAACAAATTGCATTATTGTAAGAAAAAAAAAATTCGAAAATGCATGAGGTATTTAAAATTTTTACGTAATTCTCAGAATATTTTTATTTTTCATATTTAAATTTATTAACTTTAAAATATCCCTTAATATTCTATTTATATATGCCTATTTTGTTTGTTTACTTTTATTCTACAAGAATCAAATTTCCAGATTCACTTCAATGTTAAATTTAGTCTTACCATGTATTTTAAGACACTATGTGCAAATGGTTTTCCGTTTCCATTGCAAATAGAAATTTATCATTTATTAGACTTAGCTACTATATTTTTTCATGTTAATAAAACTATCTGTTAATAGAACAAATCTACGCGATAATTTTCAAGTGATTAAAAGAATATGAAAAATTATTTTTTAATTCGAAAAATTCTATAGTGTATATTCTACAGTTTATATTTTTATATTCTTAAGAGATATATATTTTTATGGATACTAGATAAATCATTAGATATTGATCTTGATATTATTCTCGTGCAAATTTCATGGATTATTTTTGATATTTCATGATGAATACACGTTGGACGACATAATGCAACGAATAGACACACAAATAGCGAATAACGACTTCAAAACGAACTGCTGAACGAACAGCAATGATTATTCTACAATGCGTATTTCGTTTAAGCCAATTGTACTTTCTATGTGAATCAATGCATCTTGATCTCCGTTATATTCAATTACTATCTGGATTAGGTAGTACGTGTTCTAAGCGATGTTGATTTTATCATAAAGCCTTCCTACTCTAAACGATACGATTACTAGAAATGCGTTCATGATTTTCTAAAATCGAACACGTTACATACAGAACGCATTTGATAACTAAATTTTAAATCAAATGCTTTCATTAATTTCGATTCCATCTTCCGATTCCATTTATATATAAACTGTTTTTTCAAAATAGAAAATTTATGTAAAATGAAAGAGTTAAAAGTTATCTTTGTTCTGTGAAGTAATGGTAAATATAATGATCAGTAGAATGGAACGAAAACCATCGACCAATGTTATATGACTATACATATATCAGCAGCTTTACACGAACAAAATTTACAATTTGACGTTGAAAATAAATTGAATTTTTTCCATCGTTATTTACGTAATAATGATCAAGTATTTATTTTTAAATACATTCGAAGCATATCATTAGCGTTGGCATAGTACAATCTCGAACTCGATCAATCGATGTTAATGTATGTTGATAAGATGGTTGAAACTTTATTTCTACGACTCGTTAAATGGATTACTAACATCAAATGGAATTTGATACATCTATTAAAAGATATAAAATGCATTATGCAGCTTAATAAATACAATTAAGACATCATATCACACTTGATTCTAAGCCTTCACAATTTTTTTTTTAAAGAAACGTTAGTTTATATTTTCTTTTTCATTTCATAACCAATTTAGTTTTTAGTTGTAAACAAAATCCTCTTTCATACAAGACGTTGCACAAAGATCGGTTTCTTTCGCACGAACGATCAATTAAATGCAATTGAATCATTACGACAATTTATCACAATAGGTATTAACACGGTTGGAAGCATACTACATTTATATAGAAGTATATATAATATATGTACATATGTATAAGTACCACTAATGAAAATTCTGATATAAACAGTGAAAAGAAACTTAAAAAACTTAAAAACTCGAATTAAAAAATGAAGATTCTTTTTGTAAAATCATTTCGTACTAAATGATGGGAAGGAAGGCTATGAATTGACTATGTATATATACATGTGTATATATATATATATATATATACATACTGCAAATATCCGTGTTAGCATATCGTCTTACCAATTCGACGAATTTACGAAATTCACATGTATAATAATTTGTCGTTGGACGTGCATAATGTTTACTGATAATATTCCTTTTCAAGCATGTTTTTTACTCAATTTTTTTAAAACTATAAAATTGATTTCCTTCTTGCATAAAGTATTTATAATTTAATTAATTTCTAACCATTGTTTGGTAATAGACCAGAATTTAAAAACAGTTGTATAATTTATGTCACATATTTTTATCTTGTATATTTATTTTTCTTCATATTTACATATCATAGTGATTCACAAAATAACATGTGCATCTTTTGTCATATTGCATCATTTTTTTGTAGATTGTCAACTAAAGCAAGACAGTTTAGCCACAAATCTTACAAGACTTTTATTGTAACTTAAATAGTTGCAACACATTATAATTGCGTTTCCCATCGATCACCTATGTTTAATCAAATATTAACAATATTTCACATTTGATATTATATATTCGATTTTACTAAAAGAATTATATAAGATATTGAACTTGAATTGTAAAAGATATATAGCTAAACCATACGTTGCCATTTAAAAATATAAATCAGCATTTTTATACCTCTGTTGAAACTATTGAGCAAAATGTTCATTAATGAAGAAATGAAATTAAAATTAAAATACATTCCGTGAATGCTAAATACTATAATTAGTTTTTCGATTTTCTTTTTATATACTATATAAAAAAATTAAGAAATTAAAATATTTTATATGTATTTTATGTAATGTATTTTAAAAAAGAAATCGGAATGATGTTTTAAGATAAATGTTAAACTTGATGTAATAATAAATTATTAACATGGATGCGTCAATAAGAAAATCAATAATTTATCAAAAGGTCACCTTGAAGATGAAACCACGAATGCCTTGTGTAATACGAAGTTCGGTCGAATATAACTATTACCTACCTCACAAGCTCATTAAAATGAACGTTTATGCTTTTCTATTTTCAAAAACATTTACTGTCAACATTCAGTATCAACGCTGTTATCACGAGTTTCGATTATTAATGTGCACAATATTGGTCAATATAGGAAAAAATCAAATAATCAAAAAAATTTATTAAATAATCTATCAAAAAGACGATTAACAAATGTAGTATCGAATTTATTCGATTGCACTACCGATATTTTTGATATTGGTCAAAGAAATTGCCACGTCAAGATTTTGAGAAACGTGTTTGTATTTTACAAACTGTGTACGTTAAAAGATCGCAGTCACGAGAAATCTTTGGCGTTTGGCCATACGAACTATTATGGTAACAATAACATCTCAGTTATAATAATATAATGATGTACGTCACATGATGACAAAATACAAATTCAACAATTTGTCGCTTTTTAGATCAACGTGGTTCTTTGAAGCAAATATGTTTTATTAGTTGTTAAAAGAAAGAATCGCTTTGAAATATTGCTATTGTTTGAAATATCTTCAAATCTTCACATCGATTGTTTGTAGTGACTTTATCGATAATTCGTTTATATATCATTTAAGTGAGATTTTCTGAGAGAAGTTTATTCATGTGTTTCTTTTTCTGTAATCACAAAGTGTAGAGAATACATAAGAAAGTGGACATTAATGTTCAAACGATCTTCTCATTAATAAATATTAGTTAATGACTATAAAGTCACATTTCTTCGCGGAAACTTGTACCAACTTTGCAAGTAGCAGAGGAGTTGGTTGAAATTGTCGATAATAAAGTCTGATGAATTATGTACGAAGGTAACCATACGGTCCATTTCTGTGAACTTTCTATTCGATTAACGGTATACCTACAACCATACTGTAATAATATTATATAATAACGTTGAATGATGGTTTAAAAATCAATTTGTTTGATGTGAAAATAATAATTTTTAGTAAATGAAACAATATGAATAATTTCAGCTACCGTGGGACATGATCCACAGACAAGTAACGGAAACCAATCCCAACAGCAGTTACAAAGTGGTGGATGGAATGGAATTCCTGAAACGACGTTGGTCTCTCGATCGATTAGAAACAACGGTAACAGCAATGGTTGGAACCCAATTATGTCGCCGTTCCAACATCAACAAGAACAACAGCTACATGTACGAAAACAAAAAGAAATTAAATCTGGGGATTTGGGAGATGATGAAGACGGTAGTGGAGGGGGTGGAGGGCTGGAGGGGACGGACCCAGAGGAGAACAACTCTGTTCACCTCAAGAGACGGGTGGGACTCGTCAGTGGGGTGGCTCTAATCGTTGGTACTATGATAGGTAGAGCAATCTATACGATCAGTAAAATCTTATACGATTAATTAAAAATAGTACAATCTCAATTTCTTCTTGTTCTTGTTCTTCTTCTTCGTTAAATTACGAAACGATAGGTTCTGGGATATTCGTTTCGCCATCAGGGCTTCTGGTTCGAACCGGCAGTATCGGAATCAGCTTTCTCGTATGGACGGCCTGTGGCTTGTTGAGTTTGTGCGGTGCGTTAGCATACGCTGAGCTGGGTACGATGAATACGAGCAGCGGCGCCGAGTACGCTTACTTTATGGACGCATTCGGCGCACCACCTGCTTTTCTCTTCTCATGGGTTTCCACTTTGGTTTTAAAACCATCTCAGATGGCAATAATCTCTTTGTCGTTCGCACAGTACGCGGTCGAGGCATTCGCGGCTGATTGTGATCCACCCGAGGAAGTCGTCAAAATCGTTGCACTTCTGGCGATTATACTTATACTATTAGTGAACTGTTACAGTGTTAATCTAGCCACAGGTGTACAAAACGCATTTACCGCAGCAAAACTGATCGCCATACTTGTTGTAATTGCTGGTGGCTCTTATAAGTTGATACAGGGTAATACGCAGCATTTGAAAGGTGCTTTCGATACCATGGACGGTGGTACTGTCAATATAGGCAGATTAGCCACAGCTTTTTATACTGGTTTATGGGCATATGATGGATGGAACAATCTCAATTATGTTACTGAAGAAATCAAAAATCCTTCCAAAAATCTACCACGTTCTATTATGATTGGTATACCCCTTGTCACGCTATGTTACGCATTGATAAACGTTTCCTATTTAGCTGTGATGTCACCTTCGGAGATGATCGAAAGTGAAGCTGTTGCAGTGGTAAGAAAATTTTTGTTATTCTTCACCCTAAAAATCAAGAATTAAGACAGATTCAAATAAAAATTCATATTTAATAAATTAAAAATTCATATTTGATGAATTAAAAATTCATATTCAAAAACTAATTTGTTTTGCAGACGTTCGGAAATCGAATTCTTGGCGTTATGGCATGGCTTATGCCCCTTTCTGTTGCGATCAGCACGTTTGGTTCTGCAAATGGTACTCTTTTTGCAGCAGGTAGACTCTGCTTTGCCGCGTCTCGAGAGGGTCATTTGCTTGACTGTCTTAGTTATGTGCACGTGCGACGTTTTACTCCTGCACCAGGACTTATCTTCCATTCCCTTGTTGCAGGTATTATTTACACCAATCTTATTCTCATTTACATTTTGATTGATATACACATTCCACTAAATATTTAATGAAATATCTCCATTATTTAGGAGCAATGGTACTATCCGGAAATATTGATTCTTTGATCGATTTTTTTTCGTTCACTGCTTGGATCTTTTATGGCGGAGCAATGTTAGCTTTATTAGTGATGCGAAGAACCAGACCGAATCATCCTCGACCATATAAATGTCCGCTAATGATACCTGTTCTCGTACTTGGAATCTCTGCGTACCTGATTGTAGCGCCGATTATCGATAAACCTCAAATTGAATACTTGTATGCGGCTGGGTTCATATTAGCAGGCATGCTCGTCTACCTCCCATTTGTGAAATACGGATATGTGCCCAAATTTATGGGTAATTATGATCATTCAAAAATCATTATTGATAAAAATATTAATGCAAAGTAAGAAAATAACATCGCATCATTTATTCTGTTTACAGAAGGAGTAAATGCCTTTCTTCAAATGTTGCTCGAGGTTGCACCAACAGCTGCAGCATTTGATTGACAAGCACTTCGAGCAAAAATGTGATTTTTTAAATGCCAAATCATTCCATTGTGGCATAGTGAACACGATATGAATATCTATTTTAAATATGAGTAAATAAAAATATGTATCCTCCTATTGAAGCTCAAGGCTGGTCCGAATGAATTCACAAAAATATAAAAATATTATTTTATTACTTGTTATATATATATATATATAAAATATACAATCCATGAAATATATTATTGTTAGACAATTAGTTAATGTTGTAACTATTGAACAAAATAACTAAAAATATTTTAAATGTTTATAGTTAAAATTTTATTTTTAACTTTTACCCAATGTTTTTTTTATTTACTTTCCCATAAATCTTTAGCAAACTATCAGAACCTTTATTTTTGTTGAATTGAACTTGTGTTTTTTTATATTTGTCATTTAATAGGCTTCTTCCAAAACTTGATGCTAATGTTGTATCTTTCTGCCATGTTTCCTTGTGGTTTTTTTTCTTATGTTGCAATAGTTTATAATTAATACCTTTCTTCTTTGAAGGTTTTGCTCCTAAACTTATAGCAAGTGCGATTTCTGCTTCTTCTGCTTTTGCTCCTTTGAAACCAGACATGCCAAATTTCATAACCTCGTATCTGACGCGTTTCATATCTAATTTTCGTTTCTTTATATCATCATTTTTACTGCATTCATTTTTTGTCACATTGAATCTAGGATTTTGTGCATCATTGTTTTCTTCACTTTTACTTACAATTTCTATCTTTTTTTTTGGTTTTTCATAATTTATTAATACAAATCTTTTTACACCATCCTTTTTTATTTTTGATACTCGCGTTGGAATAAAGTCTTCCATTATAAAACACTGAAAAGATATATATATAGATTTTATATAATTGTAAAATAATATAATTGTAAAATAATATAAAAATTATTTATTTCTCTTACATATGTATATATGTTATGTTACTATATGTGCTTAGTTATTACTTTCTAATATATGAAATTAAAATTCATTTAAGCATATAATTTATTATCCTTTGCTCACTAAAAATAATATGCAATACTTTATTACTTAATCGGTATCCCAGATATTGTTTAACTTCTAATGTGTTAAAAACAGTTGTTTAGAAAAACAAAATATCATAAAAAGAGTATCATAAACAGTTAATTTAATTGTGTGAAATTTAATACTAAATACATAATTTAAACCTAATCCAATTTTAATTATATATTCAAAAAGAGTAGAAATTAAGCAGTAAAAATAAAAATTCAATTTAATTTTTATCAATATAATACTCGATTTGGATAGTTTTAGGAATCCTTGGTTTGAATAGTTTTAGGGATCTTCGGTTTGTATAGTTTTAGGGATACATTTGTGCATCATTGTTTTCTTCACTTTTACTTACAATTTCTATCTTTTTTTTTGGTTTTTCATAATTTATTAATACAAATCTTTTTACACCATCCTTTTTTATTTTTGATACTCGCGTTGGAATAAAGTCTTCCATTATAAAACACTGAAAAGATATATATATAGATTTTATATAATTGTAAAATAATATAATTGTAAAATAATATAAAAATTATTTATTTCTCTTACATATGTATATATGTATATATGACGTCAAATTTCGTACTTTCAATTATAATTAAAAGCATTTATAAGGTTTATTATATTTTTAAATTTTTGATATTTTATCTATTTAGATATGTTATTCCTTTCAATATATTAATTTTTAAATTTAAAATTAGATTAAAAATTTAATAAATTTTCTAAACGTTACTATCTTTTATGCTATATTATTTACCTGTTACTTAACATATATTATTTATTGTTATTTAAACATATATAATATACAATTAATTTTTTCTTTAAAGGAGTTTTGAAGTCGTATAGACAACGAGGTCTTTAGCGACGCAATTAATTTATAATAGGCAAATAGTAATTCTTACAATAGTATATTCTATGCCATTGATTTCATATATATGTAATTTCAAATGTATGTATATAACATATAAATACTTTATTCAGTGTATAAATATTGTCTATAATGGAAGAATATCCACCTATTATTGTACGTTTGGCAATAAATAGAATCGATCTAAATTTAATAAAAAATGAAAATGTACAACCTCGAATTTATACTCCAGGAGAAGAAATTTCTAGTCAACCTGATTTTTTGAGGTAATGTGTACATATGTTTTATTTATTTAAAACGAAAAAAAAATTCATTTATTATACAATTTTATTAGAGGTCACGGAACATATGTGGATGATGAAAACACATTACGCGCATCTGTAGCTGGTGTTTTAGAAAAAGTAAATAAACTTATATCAATCAGACCTTTAAAAGCACGTTATCAAGGTGAAATAGGAGATGTAATTGTTGGTCGCATAACCGAAGTACAGCAGAAACGATGGAAAGTTGACACAAATTCTAAACTTGATTCTGTATTACTTCTTTCTAGTGTTAATTTACCAGGTGGTGAATTGGTATGATACAAAATATGATTTTATATTGCTTAAAGTAAATATAAATTTTAAAAATAATGATATTGTAATTTATAGAGAAGAAGATCAGCAGAAGATGAACAAACTATGAGAAGATATCTCCAGGAAGGAGATCTAATTTGTGCAGAAGTACAAAGTACTTTTGTAGATGGCTCGCTTTCATTACATACTAGAGTCTTAAAGTATGGTAAATTGTCTCAGGGTATAATGTTAAAAGTATCACCAGCTCTTATAAAAAGAAAGAAAACTCATTTTCATAATTTGGAGAGTGGTGCAAGTTTAATATTAGGAAATAATGGTTATATATGGATTGGAGCTAATAAACAAGATAGTGATAGATCAGAAGGTGGTTTTACACAAGATTTATCAAGAATTCCTCAAGTAAATCGTGAAGTTTGTGCACGATTACGTAATTGTATTTTAATCTTAGCACAATGTAATATTCAACTTACAGATACATCTGTTACATATGCTTATGAAGAATCTATGAAATATAAAATAAATGAACTTCTGGAACCAGAGATAATGATTGATGTATCATTACTAACTCATCAAAGATTAATACAACAATAATATCTTATTTTGATCATGTACAAATAAATAAATAAATGAAAAAATTTTATACTTATTTTTATTCTAAATTATTTTTTTATTTGAAACAGTAATAAATTTCGAAATTAAATTTTATTTATTCCATTTTTTATTATCAAATTAAGTAAAATTATGAATTAGTAAGTGACATTTAATGCTAAAAAATGTATTATTAGTATAGCATATAAAAAATATAGAAATAAAGCACTGCAGTGTAATGTAAAGTGAAATATATCTGCAACAATATATTGTAACAGTTTTATAAGTTACTGCAGTCTTAGAGTCCAAAAAATAATATACGTATGTATAATATTATCGTATATTATTAATGTGGATATTGATTAAACAAATAACATAGAAACAAGAAGTTTTATCAAAGAAACATGGATGCATGTTTTACTGCATTTGATAAAGATGGAGATGGATATTTGTCTATTATGGAATTTGAATTTATTTGTCATGCATTATTTCGTAACGATCGTGGGAAAGTTTATAATGTTGATGAGAGTCAATTGAAGGAAATGTATTCTATATTTGACTTGAATGGAGATGGAAAAATTGACAAAGAAGAATTTGAGGTATTTACTTACTTATAAATATGATATTGTCAAAATAATTACTAAATTATTTAAATTATAATATTTTAGATATGCTGGAATCGTTGGATTAAAATATGTACGCGTCCAAAGAGCGCGTTTTTAATTGTAGATGTACAAAACGATTTTATAACGGGCTCCTTAAATATTAAGCAGTGTGCTGCTCAGCATGATGGTTCAGAAGTAATTGAACCGATTAATCGTCTATTGGAAACTGTACAATTTGATGCAGTGTTTTATTCTCTTGATTGGCATCCTATGGATCATGTATCTTTTATTGATAACTTACACTTGAGGTACATAATTGGATTTTAATTTTAATTGATTACATTTCAAATATTTTTTGATATTATCGACTCGGCAGTTTTGACTAAATAATGAAATAAATTATAAATTTTTATTCATTCATCAAAGTGCAAAAAATGCAGCCAATATAAAACTCGTTTATGCAAAATTCGATGTTTCATTTGAGTTTAAGAAAAAATATTAAGCATTCTATTTAAAAAATTGGAAGTGACTTTCATATATCGATAAAAGAGCAAACTAACGACGAAATAAATATTGTATGGTTTTCAGACTTTACTTTTTTCTTCTTACTTTTTTTTTTTATATAGTAAATTATTTGTGAGTTATTTGAGGTCGTCATGTTATGAGATTCAGTCTGTATGTAAAATATTAAAAATAGAGTAGACTTATAATATTTAGTAGTAGAAATAAATTTCTGCCTATATACGCTCTATTTCTCTAATCATGTTTATTAAAGAATGAAATTGCATAAAAATCTGCAATAGTTAACGCAATGCAAAGAATTAATTAATTTGTAATGTGCCTAATTAATTAACTAACGTAATTTATAAATTAAATGTTTTATTTTTTATAGAAAAGTTGACTCTAGTAGCGGAATCTCAAAAGAAGCAGCGCAAGTTTATGATACTGTTACATTCAAAGGTCCACCATTACTAAAGCAACGTCTTTGGCCTCGTCATTGCATTCAAGATTCTTGGGGTGCGAAACTTCATAAAGATCTAAAAATTGTGGATAACGCAATTAAAATATACAAAGGAACTAATCCAGAAGTAGACTCATATTCCGTTTTTTGGGATAATAAAAAGATGATGGAAACAAGCCTATCTTCGCAATTACAAGAAAAAGGTGCAACAGATATATATATTTGCGGATTAGCTTATGATGTTTGTGTTGGAGCTACTGCAATAGATGCACTTACAAACGGTTACCGGACTATTTTAATTGATGATTGCAGCCGAGGAGTAGATCTTGTTGACATTGAAAAAACTAAAACTACTGTTATAGCTAATAATGGCATAATTGTAAATTCAAGTCAAGTAAAAGCAATGATTGAGGGGAAAGATCGTCGACCAGAACTTGGATATAAGTTAGCCTTGGAAATTAAACGAAAATTAAATTTTATAGATGATGATAATCAATAATTTTGTTTCCTTCTAAATTGTCAAATAAAAGCTTGTTAAATGGATATTAGATCGATATTTGTATCAGAGATTTTGCTTCTTTAAAAATCATATTTGTGAAATATTCTAGAATAAATTATTTTCTGCATTTTAATAATAAAGAATTTGAAACAATTTTATTGTGCAGCCATTTGGATTGCCAATGGTTTCAAAATTCTTGAAAATAGACGAAATTCCGTAATTTATAATAAAGATGAATACACTTGATTGAAACTTTTGAAACTTTAATAATACAACTTAATAACATTGAATTTACAACAAAAAATGTAATAAACATAAAGATGAATTACAATTAGGAACTAAACTCTAACTTTGTTGCAAAATAACGAAAAAATATTCGAACTCCTTGAACGCAAACATATTTCTGATTATAACTCTTCACTGTTATGATAAAATTAATTACTCATTAATTTCCAATAAAAAAATTGATTACAAATTAAGATAAATCTAATTGGTTGGAGTTTATTAGAAAGCAAATATTAAGCACTTTGGCAACAATTTTCCTATGACAACCCAAATAAATAATTAAGTTAACGAACGGTCATAGATAGTTAATAATAATAATTTGTCAGATAATCAATAAATTTATTATATTGAATAGACTACTTTGTTTATTGCATTACATTGTTGTACAATTTATATTTTCCGCATTAAGTTTTCGTATCTTATTCCTAAAATTATCGCTATGAAGAGTCACTTGGTACTTCAAGCAACATCTGTAACTGTAGAGTTACATTTGGTGGTCTTTGTCCGAAATTTATACAAAATATAAGATTACTAATTAGGATAGATCAGACATCCAATGACATTATTGATTAAATGTCTAATCTATTCTAATACTAACTAAAGATAGAATTATTGACTAAAAATAGAATAGACTAGACATTAAATGGAACTTCAACTAGAAAAAAAATTACTAATTTTCTACGCTTAAATAATGGTAAATTGAAGAATTACATCAAATAAAATCAAGTGGCCCATAAAACTTTGGACACAAAAAACACTGAATGTCCGATCTATCCCAATTAATTAATGGTATGATACAAAAATGCATTGGATACCGCGTCTTTCTTATATTTCATCTATGGTTATACTTGCAATTCAAAAGTTGTTCATAGCAAAGCGATGAGAAAAAACGTCATTTCTCCTAAAAACTACGTTTCTATTTTTGAGGTTTTTACAGTGAAATAATTTTCACCAGGAATGAATTTTTTGACAGAACGGCTAAACGGAAGTAGATATAGTCACATATTTGAGAAATAATATATTGGAACACACATTGGAAAAGAAGTCATTTCCAAGTTTTTATTCTCAGTGAAAAAGTTTCGCCGGAAATTAATTTTTTTGATAGAACGGCTAAGCGGAAGTAGCGTCGCTACATATTTGAGAAAGTTGCAAATGTCTGACAACAGTAAATACGCTAAAAAGAGTTATTTGTTTTTTTTAGTGAAATAATTTTCACCGAAAATTAATTTTTTTTTATAGAATGGCTAAGCGAAAATAGATGTCACATATTTAAGAAATGTAGCGACCTACGATCCCTCGACTACTAGTTTCAAACACTCGACTTGCACAAGCCGCAAGTGGCTGCGCGCCTAGCGTCGAGATCTTACCGATCTTCGGCGTTAAGCAGCAGAGTGTGCGGAACCCTGCTAGGATGGGTTTCTGTCAGACCAGCCTAGTAGGTTTAGTTACAATAACAGGCGTCTGGAGTAGGAGTCGCCTGCCATCAGCCCAGCCCAAGCCCCACTGATGGATGAGTCTAGGCAAGTGACTCCGAGACGAAACGCATCTGACTATGCCACTTTCCTATCTTCACCATTCCTTACTCCTACCCCAGTTCCATCTCCTTCTCTACGGTCCTTCTATCTCTTGCCATCCTTTACCGGTTACCATCATAGGCCCTATACCACTGATGAGTTTGGCGGGCGACTCTGAGACGAAATGTATTCCACCTTCTATATCATTTATAACCCTACCTCGACCATATCGCTATCTACATTTTACATCTTTTCTAAAAACATCAAAGTACCAACAAAAAGTTACAAATATCTAGCAGCAGAAGATACGTTTAATTACGGATTTAGAAGTGTTTGAAGATCTAATGTGAAACATGTTTTATCATGTAAGTTTATTAATATACTTAAATTTATTTGTTAAGTTGATAAAATAAATATAGTGATAAACATTGGTAAACGTTGAACAATATATTTGTTAGTGCGTTACCTGCCAAACTTTCTAATTGTGTCATTCACACTATGTGTACTGAAAGCGGTATATGCTACAAAGTTTAAGAAATCTGCAAAATTTACCTATTTTTTTCTGTTTATGTACTGGAAATTTATTTGTTGGTATTTGTAAATATTAAAAAAATAATTTACGCGATATAAAACAAAAAAATAAATTTATTTGATACTAAAAAAATACAAAAATAATGAAAATATAAAATAGCAAAACAAGAGTGTGTTTATGAGAAAATATAAATATTTATTTTTAATGTTCACATATGTCATTATCGCAAAATGTTGTTACTCTTTTTGTAATATCCGTGCAATCTTACTATTAAAATTTTTTATATTTTCTCCATAGCGAAACAAAAGAATTTATAAGAACAAAAAAAGATAACAGTCGTGTTATTGTTAATGCGATATCATGCCGCATATTCCGTTATCAGTCAATTCTTAAAAATTATTCCAAGCATCAATATAGAGTATATAAAAATATCAACAATTGTTGTTTACCTTTTTAATGAGAAAAATAACATTTGGCCTAAAAATAAGTTTCATGTACTGAAGAATGTATCTGCTATATGTAGCAGGGAACGTAAGTAAACATGTTAAGGCACGTGAAATATTATGCATATAATTTATTCTAATTGTTACAGATTTCATTGGAACATGAAATTTTATTACATCCTAGATACTTTGGACCTCAATTATTAGATACTGTGAAACAAAAACTGTATACTGAAGTAGAAGGCACTTGTACAGGAAAGTAAGTTCGTAATTAAAATAATATATTTATTTTGAATAATATAATAAATCTTTATATTTCAGATATGGCTTCGTAGTCGCTGTAACAACAATAGATAATATTGGTGCAGGAATCATACAGCCAGGACAGGGTTTTGTTGTATATCCAGTTAAATATAAGGCTATTGTATTTAGACCATTTAAGGGAGAGGTATTAGATGCTATAGTAACACAAGTTAATAAGGTAAATATTAAATATAGTTTTGAATTTATATGACAGTATAATTTAAAAGATTATGTATTATTTCCCTCCTTTTTAGGTTGGAATGTTTGCTGAAATAGGACCACTTTCATGTTTTATATCACATCATGTAAAATTATTTTTATGTGTATTCTAAAATCTAAAATTATGCTTTATAATTTATTATATGACTTCTTACAGTCAATCCCAGCAGATATGCAGTTTTGTCCAAACATAAATCCTCCATGTTACAAATCTAAAGAAGAGGTAGGTTTTTAAAAGACATATTAAAAAACTTACAAATTATATTTATAAATTGCAGGATGTAATTATTCAACCAGATGATGAAATAAGATTAAAAATTGTTGGTACACGAGTTGATGCAACAGGAATTGTTAGTATTTATAATATATAATTTTATTTTTATTTGTGTTGTGCATTATTACATTAATATTATGTTTTTTAGTTTGCTATTGGAACATTGATGGATGATTATCTAGGTAAATATTTATTTTATCAATCTACTACAATATTATTCTTTTATATAATACGTATGTTTTTTTTATAGGACTTGTATGTAATTGAATACAATCATTAGTTCTGTAATACAAGTTTTATATGTTAAAGTAATATTTTTTTATGAAATAATAAATTCTATGTATATAGAAAACATTAAGTAAACAATGTATATTCTGTATTATCTAAATATGACTATTCGACCATAAATATTTTATTTATTATAAATTTGAAATTGCAAAATATATTTAAAATAAATTGTGTTTCGTAATAACAACAAAGTACTAATGTATAGTGCTTAAATAAAATTGTATATATAAAATTCTGTCACTCTTATGTACGGGGTGCTCTGAACTTTCAAACCATGTTAATGTATTTTGCAGATAAAAATAAAGTTAAACACCAATATGAATAATTTGAAGGATAGAATTAGTTGAGAACCAATTTTCTGGTTTCCTAGATTACTAGATCTTACATCTTCAGATTTAGAGAAAATATTCATTATCTTTAAAAGCAAAAATTTGCAATACAAATATATTTACTTAAAATGAATTGAATCAAAACTGCATATGAAGAAATTTGACAAAATTAATATGAAATTTTGTTTATGGTAAATTCAATAGTTCTTCAATATTAATTTTGCATTGATAAAGTAATACACATAAGTATTTATAGCTATATGTCTCGTATTGTTATAATTTTTTAATGGAGCATTTATAAGCTTATTATAATACATAATACATATGTGTATTGTAATACATATTTTAGTCTTATTTGTAGAACACAATAGCAAACTTTAAGAACTAAACTTCAGAATATCTTGTATATAATTCTAATAACAGTAATAATTAATGTAATTTATTTTAATCTATTTATAAACTTTTTTAAAAATTATTACATTTATTAAAAAGTATTAAAAAGGAACATGGTTTTTAGTGTGACTAAAAATTAATTCTAAATATAATAATAGATTTAAACAATGTATTAATTGTAGTTTCATATTTATTATTTTTTTTACACATTTAAAAATATTTAATAAATTTTTTATCTTATTCGAAGAAATTTAATATATCTTTTTAAACAAAATTGAATAAGATGTGGATTTAAACTTATTAAAGCAACAAATAATGCAAGTTTTGTTTCAATAGGTGTCTTAATTTTTTCTGTTATATCTTGATCAGGTATTGTTTTATCCACAATATGTTTAAATATTTTACCATCATTATTAACATAAAATGTTGAAAAGCCATCATACCACCTATTAGTACAAGATATAAATATAAATGAGTAGTTAAATATAGATACAAATAAAATTACTTACGCTGCTGCATTGTCTGTTTGTTCTTTTGCATTCCAGACTTTAATTTTCCAAAATGTAAGAAATACGCGTGTACCAGAAATACCTACTATACGCCAACGAACTTTAATACTGTTATCTTCAGGATGCATAGTCATTTTTAAAACCTCTAACTTAACAAACGCATACTTTAAATGACCAATGATTTTTAATAACGTTATTTGCTTAAAATATTGTGTAATACCACTGTAAAATTACAGTAATGTTTATTATATATACTATATATATATGTACTATATGTACTATTTTTTTTTAATAACATTGGTAATAGAAATATTTTACTTCATATACTTACACACTTGTTGTTCCTCTAATGTTATTGATAAATACTACATCTTGTGTATAAATTTCATAATTCATTTGTTTAATAAATAGAAGTGGTAACTGAAAAAAATAAATGCTCTAGATTATTTTAGAATAAATTTTGTTTCTGAATAATTTCTTTGCGTAATAATAATTGTGTAATAATAACAATTTGCAAAAAAGACATACATCTTTACGAAGAATGTCAAATACATTTTGTAAATGTGAGTCAACTGGTTTACGATTCTCAGAAGCTTGTATTTCATTTGTACTTTGCACATTAGGAGAAATTTCTGTATGGAACATTCCATCCTTTTGAGAACTGAGTAAGATATCGGATGTGCTTTTGATTAATACCATTTTTGTACATGGCAAATTAGATTTTTTACTTCTTAAAGTTGATTTGACAAATGATTTTTCACATTCTATATTATTTTTTAATAATGTCATATTTAAATCTGGATTGAGAATATTTTGCATCTGAGCATTCATTTGTTTTCGCTGACGTAATTTGATTATTTGTTGTTTAGTCCAATTGTATTTTTTATTTTCTATCTTAGGACTCTCATTATTAGTATTGAAAAAGATAACATTGTGATTTAATAAATGAGTTATTGAATTCGAAGGTATTATTTTGACATTTATTATTGAACTTGTTTGTGCACCTAAAAACTATAATTAAAAATTATATTTTGAATTTTGTATTTTTTATAAAAATTTTATTTAAAAATAAAAGTTAATACTATAAAATAGTTATATTAAAATTGTAATTAAATAACACAAAACATGTATAGTATGTTCGATTCATTCATATATACATTACTATTTTCTTACTTGTTGAAAATAAGAAAGAATGTTTCAAGCAAAAGTTTTTAGAGAGATATATATTAAATTAAAGTTAAATTATCTCCTGAATTAATAATTTTTTGCAGTACGTAGGTTACAGTACTTTTTTGTAAAGAATATCAAGCTCGATTAAAATATATCATGTTATTAGCTAATCAATTTTATTATCATTTTAAAAGCTAATAAA
This sequence comes from Melipona beecheii, assembly GCA_032399605.1. Taxonomy (NCBI): domain Eukaryota; kingdom Metazoa; phylum Arthropoda; class Insecta; order Hymenoptera; family Apidae; genus Melipona; species Melipona beecheii. The sequence continues at coordinate 103,530 of JAUCMO010000500.1, read as the reverse complement.
AAAGCAAAATAACAATAATGGTATTATTTGTTCTCCTAGAAATCATGCAACATTTGTTCAAAACGTCTTTTTATATTTTCAATAATTAAGAAAATAACAGCATATGTATGGACATTTATATTTATTAGTTATTTACAAAATTAGGTGTACATCTATATTGGTGATAAAAATTGATAGATAAAAATAAACAAAATAAAAACAAATATATTGAAAAGTAAAAACATATATTTTGGTATGTTTTAATAGATAATATATGAAAGAATTTTTTAATAAAATGAACCAATCATCACATTTGACAAAAAATACAATTGTCATTTTATGCTACTACGTTTTATTATTATTGACATACAATTAATGATATAGAAAATAGGATTAATAAACTTTTTAATATTTTGTTAAAATACTTAATAAATTTTTAATATTTTGTTGCATTTGCATCTATTGTTTTCAAGCATCTAAGCATATATTCTATTAATTTTTGTATTATTGAATACAGAGTTGTTATATTTTGGTGATTTTGAGTTTTACATTTGTTTTATTAATATACAGTAATTATTTATAAATAAATATTGTAATTATTTAATTTAAGCTATTAAGCTTAAATTATTCTTATTACAAATATTCAATTAATATTTAATGATTGCAGCATTTAATAATTTTGGAATATTATCCTTCTGTGGAAAATGTATGTTATTTTTCAAATGAAAATTTTATTAATATACTTACATTTAATATTTTAAAATATTAAGTTATTTCATTTCATCTATTATAATTTCAAGAAATTTTATATTATCAATTCTACTTGCCACGTATTCCATTATTGAATTTTCATGTTTATTACAGAATCGTATTATTTTTGTATTTAGTTCTTGTATTAAATTCTGTATTTAGTTCACTATAATAATTTTAATCAGAAAATTCTAAACATTATTCTAAAAATTTTGGTCCTAATTTATATATTTTTTGACTTAATGCTATTCATTTTAGAAGTAGTATGACTTTTCTTTGCTATTCCACTATAATAGTTTTTATTGTGTAATTTTTCATAGATATTGTTTTTTTAATTCTTTATTGATTGTGATATATTAGTTATCTAATTAATTTTAATTTATCTAAATATATACTACTCATTATCTTTAGTTAAAACCATATTTCAATCCATATTTTATGTTTATTATATTTGTAATTATTAATTATTTCCTATATAGTAGTGACTTCTGTCTATTATTTTTTAAATTTATCTAAGGAATCTATCTTGATAATAATTTCACCATTAATTTTTATATAGAAATGTCTTTGAAGCCTTGATGTTAACTTTTATTAATAAATAATAAAAAATGCAAATTAATTATAAGACAGCAATGAAAAAATGTTAGTTATAAACAGTTGAAAGAATTTCAAACCATAATACGATATCATCACAAAATAAGTTTTTACAAGAATCAGATTTTAAGTAATTAATTAAACTATATGTTTCATCTATAATCTAATAAAGATATTTTTATGTTGTTTGTTAAATATAGATGAATAGTTCATTTTATTCAAAGTTTTCATGAATTATTTGTTAAATTATATAATAAAATATATATTGTGTTTCTAAACATTAAATATATCTATATGTTATGTTATATCTGTTTTTAGCATATCTGTTTAAATATATCTATTTTTGTTTATTTATCTGACAATTAATTCATTATCAACATGGATGTACACTCAATTTTATAAATAACTATATATGGATAAACAAATGATCAAAAACTCGATAGCTTCTGTCATCCATAATTTATTATAGTTTTTAATAACAATGAAAATATGTATCCATACTTTGTCAACATAGGATATAAAAAATTCTGCATAGTAATCTATCAATTAGTTATTTATCATTTCTATGAAGCAAGATTTTAAATTTACAGGATTTTAAAATAGAAAAAAAATGAAAAGTATTAACTTAACTGTTAATAAACAGTTAAGTTCATACTTTATGAGAATTATAAAAATATCAATATATTATTCTAACAAAATGATTATTACATAAGTATACAAAGGTTAGCTTGTTTTATAGAATAATAGGAATTCTTGAAACAGATACTAAGACTTGATGACAGAATTAAAAATATCATATACAAATAATTAATAATTATTGTAAAACAGTTAGTACTTACTTCATCCAGAAATAAAGAAGATTTAACATTTTTTGATAATTGATAGTTGATGTCAGTTACTTGTTTTCGTAGATTAACAAAAGATGTAAATTTATTTGAAATAGGGCGTAAATAAAATGGCATTTTTTTAAACTTCTTATTTCAATGATTTGTTCTGAATATTATTTAATTATGTATATAATGTAATATGAAATAGAGCTGTCAGCATGACCTTAGTATCATATTATAGAATCTCCGGCAAATTCACACATGTTCGATTATAAATTGCACGAGTTTTAACATATGTTTGAAGTTTCAAAGATGGCGCTTGTATTTAGTGGCAAATTTGAAATTATAGTTTTATATGACAATTTCTTGTTTATTTATGTACATTTATTAACATGTATTGATAACACATTGTACTATAATACATTAAAAAATTACAATATTAACTTTTTTATTTTAAAGAAGAGTTAATATTCAAATGATTTTCCAATATAATTTTAGAGAGAAATATATTGTTGATAAATATTTAATATGTCAAAATAAATAATTTCAATATGTTGCATTTACAAAAATACATTTGTGATTATATTACACATTCACAGAATATTAATATATGGAATTAAAATTATAAAAGATACATTTGCAAATATTAATATAAAATTAATAACTCAATGTTATATCATGTTTTTTATGCGTTACTAGAAGATAGTATTACTAATTAAAAATAAAATTAAATGTTACATGAAAAAAACTTATATTGCTTCATAGGCAACATCAACATCAATTCTAGTTACAGAACCATTGAGAAATTCTTCAAGTTCATCGCGTTCTCTGGTTTCATCTCTTGGACGATGTAACGATCGTTTTTTCTTTTTTTCTGTTTTATCTATTTTCTCTTTATCTTTTTCTTTATCTTTTGATTTTTTCTTTTTCTTTTTTTCTTTATCTTCCGTCTAAAAGTATTTTAATTTAAAATTAATATTAATAGAAAGAAAATGAAATATTATTAACAATATTTTACACTTGATACGTACCTTTTCTTTATGCCTTTTTTTTTCTTTTAAAACAGGGCTTCCACCATCAGAACTCATATGACGTACGCTAGTATTGTCAAGTAATTCTAAATGCACATTAGAACTTGTTACACTAACGTCTACGCTTTTATCACTTAATTCCAATCTATCTTTTCTGGTGCTATTACTGCTTACATCTTCACCACCTTCAGGACTTTGTCTCCATTTAGAATCACGTCGAAGCCAACTATCAAATGCATCCGAGTTAATCTCCTGTTGTTCATTTATGTCATAGTTGTTTGATATTTGTAATTCTTGGTCTATAGATGAAATAGAATCGCATTTCGTAATTTGCCGCAAATTTCCCACATTTATTTCTGTATGTGATAAAGTTTCACGTTTGTGTTTTTGTTTGCTTAATGGATTTTCTGCTAATTTAGGTTGAATAGGAGGTGTTGCTTCATCAGTTGATGATAAATCATCTTCATATTCAGCAACTAAGGGATTTGCAGTTTCAGTATCACTGTCAAAAATTGAAGAGATATTTAATATAAAACATACGAATTAAAAACAATTTTAAAAAATTACGAATTCGTCTTTATTTATATAATTTTGATGTACCTTTCGGAATCTAACTCTTCATGTTGTACTTTTTGTGGTGAAACTTGACTATCTTCTAAAAATGACCGATCTAACAATCCATCATCTGGTACAAAATCTTCAACACTAGTTAATGGTACATTTGTATTTGGGTTATTAATATGTGTAACTTTATCTGCTTCGTCTTCTTTTTTATTACCAAATATCTTTGACATAAGTGATTGTGGTTTGCTAGTTGAATCTCGTCTGTCAGAATTTTCATTTAAAAATTCAGTTACCTTAGAATCTATTTTTGAAATATTTTGTGTACTAGACAATGTTGATGTAATTTGTGAGTTTTTAATAGAAATTGCTTGATTTTCAGAAGTATTTATAAAATTTTCTTTCTTTGATACTATTAAATCTATATTTTTTACTGGAATAGGAGTTCCACCTCCTATAGGACCAGGCATGGAAAATGATCTTTTAACTTCAGCATTTACATTCATATTGCCATAGGAAGATAGTATATTATGATTGCTTAAAGAAGATGTAACATTAGGGACTAGAATATTAGCAGAAACAGAATCAGCAAGTGCTCTTCTTCTGTTAACAAGATTGTCTAAAAATTTGTTATAATTGGCATCATCACTATCTTGAAAGAGATCAAGTTCTTGTATTGTCAAACGTGTCTCCTCCTCATTAGTTTCAAGCTGTTTTAATAGTGTTTCTTTCTGTAGCTGAAGAAAAGGAAGATTAAAGAATTTGTGCAAAAGTTTTAATCCAAAGCCATTTCTCATAGAGGATTCTGCATATCTTACCTACAAAAATAAAGTAAAATAAAATGTAATGAATATGCTTTTCCGATTATTTATAAGTAATAAGATCAATAAATTTACTTGCGCTGTTCTTTCATGAAATAAATCAATAAAGTATGTTACATGATCTGATGTAACAGTTCTGTGATGTGACATATCACAATGATTTCCTAAAACAATTACTGGAATATGGCTAGGAATTTTTGGAAGTTCTCTTTGTACATAATCAAATGTCCAAGATTTTGTAATATCCATTATAATAATAACACCATTGGTCCCTTTATATACGTCAAGAAACTCTGCATCTAAAGCAGGCTCCTCGATTATATTTTCGGGTTGTGTATTATCCATTTTTAAACCTTCTAATTTTTTTCTACGTCGACCTTTATCTACAACATCCCAAACTTCAACTTTAACGATATCATCAGTAGCTTTATAATTCCATTGAATACTTGTTACTTGTATTTCTTCTGTTGGTATATATTCTTCTATAAATTTTTGGCCTTGGAGTCTATGAAATAAACAAGTTTTTCCCACATTTCTGTCACCCTTTATAATAATTTTCACTAAAAATTAAGTTTTTTTCATTTAAAGAATTTTATTTTTTTTTATAAATCAATTTGTTACACTTACTATTATATTGTACACCTTTAGCAAATTTTCTCTGTAAAGTTGTTGGCATAGATTGATGAGCTGGTCTAGGTGATACATTGTTAACTCCATCTGACTTTCCAGCTAATCTTTTAAATGCAGAGAACATTGTATATTTTTTCTTAATAAGATTAATAATAATTTATGTAAGGACTTTCCCTTATTTCTATAATAGATATCTAAACAAAATGGATAAAAAGAAATTATAAATTTTTATACTAATTTAATAATATAGATACGAATAAACTTGAATTATTTACATATTATTAAAATAATTAATTTTTATTTTAGAAAAATTATTCATGGAAATAATATTCTGATTATAAAGTATATAGAAATGTTCTTCAATTAAATATTTAAAATTCACGAACTCAAAAATGTTATAAAAATAGTGAATTTACATGATTAATTAATGTTTACTATTAACTATAATTAACTAATGTTTACTGCATCATGAAATATTGCATGTATTATAGTTATTATAGAGGAATAAGTATGTTATTCTAAATGTTTTTATAACAAATTTGTGAAGTAAAAATAACTGCTTACTACATGTTATGTCAAATTTTCCATGTGTTGTGGTAAAAAATAAAAATTTATTCGTAATACTTAACACATCTAATAAAATTTAGGCAGCTGTCACTTACCAGCTGTACTTATTTTTTTGTTGTGATGTTGGCAACGATTTTTATTATATTTGTAGCATTTTTAATATTATAAATTTAAAGTGATATAAAAATAAATATTTAAAAATTATTAGCATATTTTGTGTATTTTGCTATATTATATAAATATTTATAATAATATGGTAAGGTTGGTATTAATGAAAGCGGTACTTTTTAAAACTTTGTCATATCTATACGAGTATGATTTTTAAAATTTATGGGTATGACTTTTTTTATCAGGATTCAATATTAATTAATCTTTTTAAATATTAAAATCATTTATTATAAATAATATGCACTATTATTATAAATATATACACTATTAGTATATTATATACAATTATATAAGTATTACATTAGTATATTATATACAATAAATGATCAATATAAGAAATATTATGATTCATTGAAGTCTACTACAGTAGCTTGATAAAGAAGTGGTTTCAAATCTTCTATTATTACACTATGTTGTTCTCCATGTGTTACTGTTAATATTGAACTAGCTTTTTTTAATGCTTCAATAGCTTGTTTTAGTTTTTTTCCTGAATATACCTGAATTTTTCCTATTGCTAGGTAAAGTAATCCAGTTGCTGGATGAATTTCTCCATAATATGTTCTGAAATACAAAAGCAACTTATTACGTTTTACTTGTTATTGTAGTAACACTTAAAGAATATTTATCTTACAAGTAGCCACTAATAAGTTTTTTAGCATAAGATTCAGCTTCCTCCCAATGTTGTAAGTTTATAGAGGAGTCAAAAGCAGTCTGTAAAGTTTGTACATGCTGTACATTGAGAGGATGTAAAATGCCTTCCTGTTTTGAGAGACACATTTTGCTTACATCTAGATCTATTTCTTTTTATAAGAAAATTATATACTTTCTATCAAATAAGCCAATTGTTATTATTCATAAAAAGGATACAGGCAATATTCTTCATGTTTTCTAAGTGATATGCAGTAAATTCAGATATTTCATCAAAAATCTTTTTAAAATTTTTTGGAAAGTTTGTATTACAATTTTCACATATATCAGCATCAGAAGGACAAGGATATGTACAAAATTTATTTGGACATGCTGCTGCTTCTGCCATTGGTTCTGGACTTTCACATTTTTCACAGTTACACCAAAAATAATATGAACTTTGCAGTTCTGTACGTCTATCTTTTGTTGTCTTAATTACGTCAATGTATGTTATTTTTATCTGTATGTATTTAAACATAAATATTTATATTTATATTATATTTACAGATATTTATATTTACATTATATTTATAGATATTTATATTTACATTATATTTATAGATATTTATATTTACATTATATTTATAGATATTTATATTTGTATCGTTAAGAAAGATTTGATTACAATGTGATAAAAACAAATAAAGTTACAAAACTTGCCTCAGATAAATTTAAAGAAGGCAGATCTTCTATTGTTTTAACTATTATGGTAATTCCCTCAAAGATTGCTACAGCATTAGGTTTGCAACTATGATCCAAAATAGAAGGTGCCAAATAAATACCAACACCAATATTTGTATCTAAATTAGATATATTAAAAGAGTTAATACAAATTCTGCCATAAATACCCATTAATTCTGTGGTATTTGGTACAGGCATATCTCCAAGGAATTCATATAAAATACCACATAAGCATATAAAATGTTCCATTTTTTTCTTATCCCTTTTTATCTCAGAACAATCTAGTAAGACAATATTTTAAATAGATTTGAATAAAAGTAAATAATAATTTGTTCTTTTTATATAATATAAAAGCTTACGAGACATTAAGTCCTTAAATTTTCTATAATTTCTTTCATTATAATATCCTATTTCTTCATCTCCACCTTGATTTAGTTTTATAATTATACGTGCCATAAGTCTTGCAACATTTGGTACCACTCTTGGTGAACATTTCTTTAAACTTGCACATTCTTTGCCATGTATGGGCCAAGATAGTCGTTGACAAGATCGATTACAATAATAAACATACTGACAAACAGAACATTTAAATAGATTCCCACTGTAACATTGTAAATAAAAACAAACTATTAATTCATATTAGAAATATATTATATAAATTAGTTTTCTAAAAATATTAAAAATTGCACCTTTTAAAACAATAATCACATCGTTGATTTCTATATTTTGAATAGAGTGTATAAGCAAATGGTTTGGCGGTTAAAATAGTGGTGCCTTTCTTTATAAAATTTTCACTTTTGTTCATTTTCAAAAAAAATTTTTTTCATTAAGACTGTTTAATTTAAATATAATCATAGATGAAATACAGGTATATTATAGAACCAGATCTCTCGTTTGTTATAGAATTTTAAATTCCATGATCTGAAATAGTGATCGTATAAGAAATAAAATTTTATGATTTGTCCGATTTAAGGTTAATGTACATAGGCATGGAATTACCTATGTCAAACTTGTCCCCTACGTAAGCTACAAGTTTGTCTCTCGATAAGCCGTTTCCTCTTCTTTTTTTTCCGAGGAGCTATACAAGTCCCATTCTCATTTAATCAAGTCTGTCACCACATGTAGACTAGCTATTATGTATACATATATAATCGGTGAAGTTAGAATATATGAAATATGACTGGAGACAGAATGAGAATTTTGGGAGGAATTTATAAATTGCACGAGTGTTGATGGAATAATATAACAAAAAGAAGAGCAGATGATTGATTTGACATTATAGAAAAAAAATCGCATTTGATTTGAGATGTTTAAACGGACATCAATTGATTATTGCAGAGAAATGAATTATGAATACGGTTTATTATGGAATACTTGGAAAATTAAATGAAAATTTAATAGTAGTATTTAACAATATTTCTGCACATTACATCTTATATAATGTACCGCTTCAATGTAATTTAATCATTTAATCCAGTAAGTCGATGCATGCATCATCATATGTTCCAATATCTGCGGATCTTGTTTTTAGCAATAGGAAAGAATTATGAAGATTTAAAATTTCACTTCAATTTGAGCAAAATGATTCCTGAAGTGTGTATTACTAAAAATTTTTATTCAAGATTTTTATAAAAACTATTATTTAAGAATAAGAATTAAAAGAATATTAAAAATAAAATTAAATTTTTATTTTAAATATTTTTATACAGATAAAACATTATTATATAAAACATTACAGACATAAAAATATACACACATGTAAATATATAAACAGACAATGAAAAAAATTATATGGATGTCTCTATTTGAGTTTAATAAATATTGCAGTACTGGATTAAATAATTAAATTATACTGAGGCGGTGTATTATATAAAATGTAATGTACGGAAATATTTTGATGATAACTATTGTTAATACTATTGTTAAACAATTTAATTTTTCAAATATTCCATAATAAACCATACTCAAAATTAATTTTTCTGCAATAATTAATTGATGTCCGTTAAACATCTCAGGTCAAATGCGATTTTCTTATAATATCAAATCGATTTTAGGGATCTGTAAAGAATTTAAAGACCCAAGGATGCTGCTGGGAAGGAGAGGAGGAGTGAGAGAGAAAGTGAGAAGAAAGGCGATTGCGTTTCGTCTCGGAGTCACTGCCTAGACTCATCATCAGTGGGGCTGTTGGCAGCGACTCCTTACCCCAGACGCTTGTTGTTATAACTACCCGCTAGGCTGGGCCCGGATCACCCTTCCTAGCGGGGTTCCGCATGCTGCTTGCTTAAAACATCGGAGATCGGTAGGACCTCGACGCTAGGCGCGCAGCCACTTGCGGCTTGTGCAAGTCGAGTGTTCGAAACTCGTAGTCGAGGAATCGTAGGGCCGCTACACTGTCGTTTTAGCGCAATCTGGTCCAGACACTACACCTGTATTCAGGAAAGTCAATGCCTTTGTTTATACCACGATCTAGGGCCTTGGGTGTAGAATAAAGATCAGCCAGAAAGTTAAGGATTTGTGGTGTTTGAGCTTGCTGAAGGCTCTGGCCACTTGAAGCCTATAAACCTTTTCTGGTGTCCTTGCGACTATGGGCATTGTCGCATGGAAACTTTCCCGAACAAGAGTTTAGTTTCAAATTCCTGACTGAAGGAAAGCGTACGGATATTTATACAAATATTTATCTCATTTTCTTAGGGTGGGGAGTTGATATGGTGTAAAGTCTGATAAGGGTTTAAAGTCTAATGTATTACATATCCTATTCTTAGATTGATTTCGGTCTTCCAAAATGTACACGTTTGATTTTAGTTTTTACAGGTTCTATGGATAATGATTCGCGTTGTAATTCTGATATAAATTCGTTATTCTGTAATAAAGAGTTATAGCTGGGTATGATGATTGCACGTACAGTGAGTGGTTATTTTGCTGTTTGTGAAATTTTCGGGTAGCACAATTTGATTAAGATCTTGGACAAGTTTTTGAAGCAGTCGAAGATTCTTGTTTGTTGAGACCATAGAGGGCTACAAGTCCAAGCGCAATATAGCTGAGCCACTATAGTAGTGTCTATCCTGTTGATGTCCAGTTCTTTATGCGTCGTTAGTTTTCGTATTTAATTACTTTTTCATCTAATTGGTTTATATTAATCTTGTACATATCTAATGATTGCAATAAAGTGTTTGTATGTGGTATAGGTATATTTTCGAGTGCAATTGGTTTGGATTTTAAGTTGATGTCACAAGTTCGAAATTGTTTGTAAAAAGTATTCCGGTGGAACGAGTTCAGAATGTAAGATACCTGTTCTTTCTAATAGTATCGCATTATTGAATATTTCAATATCTGAACTTATTTCAATTATGATTCTTCTATTGATATGAGTTGTGTTGTCTAATATATGTTCTTGTTTGCCTTGCTGAATTTTTTTATAATTTTATTGAGTGCCTCTACATTGGAGTTATTCAAAAGTACTTTAATTATCGCAGTTTGGTTATGTTTTAACAAGGGAACATACCGAAGTTGGGATCGCCGATTTTAATGAAATTTGGTATAAATGTTGTTTTCAAAAAAATATTCGATCCGTATTTTTTTTTATCGGCAATGGTTAATGTGAAAATTACCCTCGAAGTTAAAGGTATGAAACATATTTTGTTAAATATCTCGGAAATTATTGAAGATATTGTTTTTGTGTAAATTGATGAAATTAGTGTTTTTTAACGAAACATTTAATGGTGTAATAATTTGTAAAAAAATCTTTTTAATAAACAATATATTAAAAAAACCGTATTTTTATAAGTTTTTTCAAGTAAATGTTAACAAATTTTCTTAAATATTTGTTTATGAATACTATATTTATAGTTATGAATACTATATTCAAACACAAATTACGGTTAAAATAGAATCTTGATTTTTGCATTATAAAAAACTTCATTATTTTTAAATCATTTTCGCTGGTCCTGCAAAGAAGGGTGTATATGCAAGAAATGTTAAATGTTAATATATTTTAGTTCTGCTAAAAGTTGATTTTATTGTACTTATTGCTTTTTTAAATAGATACGCTCAAGACATGATTAATCACTCAATAAATGATATGGTACTGAAGAGCTGCATCATTCGATCAATTGAATCTGTAGGCAAATATTCACGGACAATGTGTATGTATAGTTGTCTTTTTATTTTTATGTCTTTACAATTAAATAAAGTAGTTCCTCTAGTTAGAATTAGTTTTTTGAAAAGCATTGCAACTGACTGTCATTTTTCGTAGAATGTATTTCAATATATCACTATCCGTATCACTAAGAAGACCACCGGATTCATTTTCGATCTCGGAAATTTCATCAGCATATATTTCTTTATTTTCCATAATAATGATAAATTATTTTCAACGTATAAGTATGGAAGTACTAAAATAGCAGAATGCAAGTACATATACACAACATTAATCGCAACAAAACAATCCATTTAAAATTTTTACTAACTACGTAAAAGAATAAAAAAATTGTCGATATTAGACAATTATTTCAATTACAAAAAAAAAGTTCTTGCATGACTATTTTCAAGCAAAAAAAAAACAAGTTCTTGCATGACTATTTTCAAGCAAAATATAACAATATATGATATGTTAACGTTGCATCATTCAGAAACAGAATTTTCAAAAATGTAAGTTCACATCAGCAGCAACCACGATCAGTATTTGCGAGGACGTGAATTCACGTTAGCGGTAACCAGGAATAGAAATTAAAAAGACGTGAATTCATATCAGCGGTCGCGAATGTGTTAATATTAATGTTTTGGTGTCTATCCTAGATATATATATATATTGTAAAATAATGTTTTAGTGTCATTACTGTAATGTTTATGACGTATAAAATTTGGAAATGACGCAATTTGTCCGTACAGTGATGCCGTTTCGGGATGAGTTTCTTCAATTCGACCTTTGAAACGTCAATGTAATGACAATAGATGGTCGTTCTTCAGTACGACGAGAGAATTCTTTTTGATTTGAACCATCAAGACCTGTTTCATCTTTTGAATGTGTTTCCAGTGCAATAAGCGATTGGCAGATGTCTCGCTGAAATCAGTCTCTATTAATAAACTGCCAATCAGAAAGTGCGTAGTAGTCAGAGCTGAAAGATTGTTTGGATTGGAAGATAGTGGGGTCAACGAACGAGGGTTGAGATATATGACGCCTGAATGAAATTTGGTTTAGTTTTTTGAGATTTGAGACATATGCGCTTCATTCGATATGTACAATGGGTGTAAAAAATATTCGTACAGTGACTAATCACGACTAAAATGCTGAATAATAATATTTATTATGTAAGCGAAAACATTAAATTTGAATTTAACTTTTATCAACTGTCCGCTTGCGACGGGGACTGTGTTGTCCTGGCGAAGGCAAAAAAGTGTATCGCTTGTCCGCTATGTCCGCCAGGGAGTCAGAGCGACCAATCATTAGAGAATCCATGTTTTCTGGAAGTCCTCTCACAATCTCAGAATTGGGATCTCGAATTTTAGCACGGTTCACGAAGTTAGAGTTCCGCGTTCGTGATTTTTGTGTCGAAAACCACCGTTTTGGGGAACTTCGTCAAGCAGGATGATCAAGAATAGTAAACGTGGAACAGAATTGTGATTAGTTGGACTGAAATATCAGTTCCGTTCGTGTTTGTTTTAATTTATTAGATTGGAAAGCATTTTGTGTAAATTACTTAAGATGCCAAAAGGAGACCACAGAAATCTGTCCGATTTCACAATCGCGGAATTGAAAATCTTGCTGCGCGAGAGAGGTATTGCAACCGGCGGAAGCAAAATCGATCTAATCGTTTGGTTGACGAGTGCCGAACTAGGAATTGCAGGTCAAATTCTAGAATTGATCGAAGAATTGAGTCGATCGGAGAAAAGAGCCACCGCGAAAAAGCCGCCCGTTAGCTGAAAAGAATACGAACTGTTGAAACGCAAAAAAAAGTTGTTGGAAAGAGAATTAAGATTGGAACGTAGAAAAAGAGAGATGTCATCGACATCGAGCACAAGTACAAGCACTGCAAGTACCTTTAAAATACGTTAAAATTGTGGCGGAAATGTTAAACAAATTTTCCGGCGGAGAAGACGAAGATTTTTCGAAAACGCAAGCCGAACTGCTCAAGGAGACATATCTATGATTTGGACGAGAACTCGATGAAATTGATAATCCATCAGCGATTACGCGGTAAAGCGTTAGGTTCGTTCCGTGCAAAGTCAAACAACATAACGCTCTCAGTCGCTCAAATTTTCGAGAAGCTGCAGGATAGATTCGATAACCGTTCAAATAAGTTAACCCGTAGGAGATTTAAAATGCAGATCTGAAAGAGAGGGGAATCATTCAGTGAATACTTCCACAACAAGATGATCTTAGCCGAGAATATGTGCTTGGATCAAAAAGAATTAATCGATTTAATAATTGACCTGAAAGGGAATTAAAGAACCAAGCACGGATGCACCGTTTTAAAAATTCTAACGACTTATTGAAAGCCTTTTCGAAAATTACACTCCGTGATACGAAAAGTGATTGAGAGAAACGCGATGGTAGGAAACTATTGGGGCAGAGTTCACAAGCGACTCAGACAAGACACCCTGGCGAATCACGGTGTTTTAATTGCAACGTGATAGGACACGAAGGACTGTTCTTGACCCTGTTCCAATTAATGAATCGTACATGTAATAAACTGTAACTGTACGAATACTTATTACGCTTATTACGTTCATTTCTGTCATTTTGTTCATTTTTCTTAATATTTATATAAACAATATGAATATTTTTCTTGTTTATTTGATATTGTTATTTTACAGACTTTGAAGTAATGTACCATGTTTGTTTAAAAAATATTATTTAATAAATATTATTCAGCATTTTGATCGTGATTAGTCACTATATGAATTTTTATACCCACTGTATATTGATTAGTAGAAAATCATCCCAGTTCAGCTGTAGTTGTTAGAGATATTGTATTAAGATTTTTGCCGATTACTGATGCAAATAATTATAATGAATCAAAGATTTTTGCGATCATGGATAAAATAGTGATCTTGGAATCTATGTCACCATTGATGGGATATACAATTTGGTCTTTGAGTATATGCCATGAGACTCCAAATGTTTCAATCGTCGCGTAGCTGAAAGATTTGATTGTTCGAAAGACCAGACCGAAAAGGCTCGATTTGTTAAACGAATATTATATCAAATCCTCCGTGTTTGAGGATACAAATAATGTCGTTATGCGTAGTTATAATGCCTCCTCGTAGGAGTCCGTAGTTAGATCGTCTTATAGGTTTTGTTCAGGATATTTGCTGTCGTTAGAGAGTACCTCCTTTTATTATCGGTAAATTGATATATATACTCTTAATGGCGAAATAAAGAGCTGCTGATAAGTCAAAGGTGATTGTATTTAGTTCATACGTTTTGATATCGCTATCATCGTCACAAGATCTGTTGGTATCTGCGATATTTAGGGCGGGCGAGAAATTGTCGATACATTTTCCCAATGTTATTGGCAAACGTGTGCATCCGAAATCGTAGCAGCAGTGGCATGATGTCTTCTTGAATGATTAATCCTGTCATTATTATATTGTTTAATGACAGGCCGTTATTCGATTTCGCGAATGTATCGAAGATGACGCGTATTTTTATCATCAAACTGGATGGTTTAATGACCGTCTGACGTGACGGATAGACGTGTCTCTAGGTAACACAACGATACCAAAATCATATGGCCAAGATCAAGATATAATGGCGGAATATTAGTGTTTCAAATTAGAATTGCTATTTAGTCTTCGCTCCAACGAAAAGAATTGATTTAGAGCTCGCGAATGTGATTCTCCAAGCTGTATCTTCTTGTTGAATAGAAAAGCGATGATAATAACGTCCTAATTTGTTTTGACCAATGTGCTTTACGAAATATCATAGTACCAGATGTCATAGTTAAGATCCTTCCTCTGAGTCGTAGAATTTTTTTTCGAAATTCGGATTAACAAAGAACGTCTGCTATTTAAGTTCTGTGGAAGTCGATACTCCAATCAGAAGTACTGTATACTCCAGTTGATACACTATCGATAATCCATTCAAATTGCATTTTTTGGAGGATCATGTCTGCTGCGCGGAGAAAGATTGTATTGTCCGATGCTTAGAAAAATCAACAATGTTCTAAAATCTATAAGGATGTTTACGTTTGCATGAAGCTGTGGATCTACTAATTTTATGTTGCCAACAATCCTGAGTTCTGATCGATCAATTTGTTGATCGAATGTCGGTCCTGTAATTCGCAATATCGTGAGAAAGATCAGGTTGCGTTTCAAATTAGAGAAGCATGATTTAATTGTTGACGAGACCAGTTTGCTGGTCAAGACAATTGTACTCAATTGATTTAAAAATTTTTTATTTTCTCTTTTTGTCATGTGGTTTTTCGTCGGAATTTTGCGACAAGATTTTTCATAATAAAATTGGCGCTTGAACAGGTGTCGATGAGGGTCCTGCATCTGATTGGTTTCTGGGTGATCTATAAAATATGAACAATCGTGGTAGCCATTAGCCCGTTCGTAAGAATGCCGGAAACGAGAACGATGTCGTTGACTTTTCATGACTCGATTTCATTGTCGTTGGTTGTCAGGATTTCATCTCGATGTCTTGATTTAACATTTTCCGGCCTTAAATCTCTGTTGAGTGTCCAAACGTAGGCAATTTAAATATAGTTGCGTCTTTTTGCGGTTTTAATACGTTGTTGAATTGTCATTTTGTTGAATTTTGTGTGTTCTGTTACAGATTTTACTGTATTGTTGGCTTTCTTTTCAAAAAGTGAAGATGAAGTGATCATTGCAAATGTGTGTTGTTGTTACACTGTAGGAGACGGTGCTAGCGAAGAATTTGTTGCGATCGTCACGACAACATTCTTCTTTGACGCCCGGTTGATGTGATGATCACGATATAGCCTATCGATTATCACGATATAGCCTATCGAAATTTCATACTATCACATACGACACTGCCATGTTCGTTGTTTTGTGGACATATGATCGAATTCCCTTGACTGATGCGGAGCATTGTGAAAATATTTGAATAGGTTCATGATTTTTGATACTTCCATATCTACTAATGTTCATTTCTATGACTTTCGCGTTTTCGTATTCATTTTCAAGATGACGATGCTTGATAGCAGATAATTCGCAATGTGTTCTTATGATTTATGCAACGCTTCCAGTTAACGAATACAGGTGCATGTAATTTGTTAAATCATGGATCGAAATGATGAAGATGTAGCGCGTAAGGATGTTCAGGATGTGTGAAATGATTTGTATACTTGTTTGGAGTCTTGTTTTGATTTTATTATCTGCAAATACGAAGTCTCTTCGCGAAAAATCTTTTTCTTAGACTGATATATCGCGAACTTCTTCTCGACTGATTTCTCGATTTGCATTACATTTGTAACTGTCTACCAAACTTTGAACTCACTAAGCGACTGAGAACTCTGACTAAAAACTCGGATTTAAGCTAACTGACAATTTTTTTTTTTTTAAGCTTTTACGAAACCTCGGTTTTTTTTCTAGATTCCTAATTGGCTTTTAGGCTTTAGCCAATTAGGTTGTCCCGAAATTGTGCCGCCTACTCCTCGCGTTTGTAACGCACTTTCTCAAAAGTGTGGCTGCAATTTCGTTGGAGACGACTCCTTAAATGGTGACGCAGCGTAGTTTTTTCCAGGTTCCACTATATTCTCAAGTTGCTGTTTCTCAGATTTCTTGGCCTATGTGTGGGTTCTTGAAAACCTATGACGCTCGCAATGCCTTGAAATGCGGACAATTGTTTTATGCACTGAAAGAACAGAACTTGGCCTTCTTAATTCAATAGTTTCGTCGACGCGTAAATCGTAAATTCTCCTAACTTTCTCGTTCTAGAAAAATATCTTTTTTGAACATGTGACTAGCCGTTACAAAAAAACTCGCAATAGAAGAATATTTTCACAACATTAATTCTTAAAATTAATTTAGTGAAAATTAATTTCTATGTAATACTATTATTAAAAATAAAATAGTTAGTGTCACGTCCCGGCTACGGGGAAATTATACTGCTAGCTACCACGAAGTCGGGTTGAATGAGATGCAACCTTTTGGCCCAACCAGCACGTACGTCTGGGATCCGTGGTGTTCACTAAGTTAATGCTATTAGGATGTTTGAATGAGATAGTAGAGTTCACTAGGAGTTAATAATAATAATAATTTGTGGCAGTGTAGGAGGGCAAGTGCGCGCGCGCGCGCGCGTATGTGTGTATTCTAATCTAATAATTGTATAAAACTTAACGCTAACTCACTACAGACTAATACATACGGATACGTATATGGAAATAGAAAACTGAGAGCTAGTACAATATGGATATAGAAGAACTGCGCGGATCTTGAAACTAAATAACTGTTTCTTTGAATCTTAACGACAAAACTGAAGAATTTCCGACTTTTGCCCCTTTTATAACATTAGTTATCGATGGCGTGTTATGATTTCACATCCGGAGTGTCCACTATCGCTTGGAAACGAAATGTCGGAGATGGTGTTTACAGTATCGATATTCATTCTCGTTCGCCATTTGATCTGTACTGTTCAAATCCGTCTGTACCGATTGGAGCCGATTGCTCTAGAAAAAAGACCAATCGAGTATTCCGTACCTTATATCAATACATTTTCATGCATATTCATTCTTTCTTCGCTCAAACCTTCGATAGAGAACACCTTTAAAACACGCCAAATCAGTTCGATTGGACTCTGGAGACTAAACAAATGTCGGTCGTCCAATGTCACATAAGTAATAATTATTTATACTCACAATAATTGTAGTTGTACAAAGTTAATAAAAAATTGACTCTCAATTTCAATTTTAAATAAAAAGAAAGTATGACAAATTTTATTATTACTGTTTAAAAAATTATTGCAAATAAAGATCAGAAATTTATAAAGAACGTTGTGATATCTTACAATTTGCAACACTAATCGCGAAGGATGTTCTGAAATTCCAATATATACTTCTAGAATTTCAGTCAATGAAAAAATTTTGAGCAATTTACATTGACACTAAACGCAATGTAACACGAATTGAGATGAAGGGTTTAAGGTGATTGTTTGAAGGATGAATGGAAGGAAAAGGTTTGAGGTATGTGAGAGGTGAAAGTTGCGTTTCGTCTCGGAGTCGCTGCCTAGACTCATCCCTAATGGGGCTGATGGTTGTTGTAACTACCCGCTAAGGCTGCCCCCCCTCCCTCTCCATTCTAACGGTGTTCCACACACTCTGCTTTGCTTAACGTCGAAGATCGGTGGACCTCGACGCTAGGCGCGCAGCCACTTGCGGCTTATGCTAGTCAAAGTTCAAAACTCGTAGTTGAGGAATTCTAGGCCACTACAGAGAAAAGAATTGTAATACGATGGAAGAGTATCGTAACGCTAATTTTTAAAATGAATCCAATAAAAATAATGTAGATACAGAAATCTAATTTAAAAAAAAATTAATCAACTTTAAATAAAAGAAAACTCTAGAAATTTTAATATTTTTTAAGAAATTATCAAAATTTTAAAAGTAAAAACAAATATCGCTAGATCTCCTCTACTGCATCGATCTTCCCACTACGTTGAGTATCATGATCACACATTCGCATTAGATATACATGTATACACATAAATTGTTTTCTTTACTGTAGCTCCTAAAAATGGGGAATGTTAAAATATGTCATTAAATTTCTGATAAAGTTGTAAAGAATAAAGGAACGTAAGTTGTGAAGGATGTGTGGAAGGACGAATGAAAAGGATTTGAGGTAGTGAGTGGAAGAGAGAAAGCGAGAGTTTGCGTTTCGTCTCGGAGTCACTGCTTAGAGACTTATCTCAGTGGGGCTGATGGCAGCGACTCCTTACCCCAGACGCCTGTTATTGTAATTAAACCTACTAGGCTGGTCTGATCACCCATCCTAGCGGGGTTCCGCACACTCTGCTGCTTAACGTCGAAGATCGGTAGGATGCCAGGCGCGCAGCCACTTGCGGCTTGTGCTAGTCGAGTGTTCGAAACCCGTATTTGAGGAATCCTAGGCCGCTATAAAAAATTCCGCAGTATACGTGGATTTTGTCTACGTGGTAAGAGAACACCAAGGACTACGGTTCCTAGAAGAAATAGGTTGCCTTATGTCAAACAAAATAATGATCAGCAGGAGGGACTGAATGGACAATTCGATGCGAGCTATAGAACGATTCGGACGAACCACAACTCTTTTGCATATACATACGTCAATTATATAATTTATCTCACAAAATCATTTTACGAATCTGTTTTATATTTTATATTAATTCTCGCACAATGAATGTTAGATCATTGTGCTTGCTTGACTGTAATAGATATTCATACTGTTTTAACATGAAATTCTGTTTTAATACTCTGAATATTGTTTCTATCTCTTTAATAGACGTTCATTCCGAAAAAAAACTTTTCTGGATTAAATGATTGGAACGAAATAGTTAATCAAATGATCAAACTTCAATTTTTATGCCTAAAAATATCGAAAAAGATATGAGTTCCATTACTTTCACTTTAAAATGATTTTGAAAATAATTTTTTCCACTTTCAACAAGTATGCGCCATAAAATAATGCAATTTTATCTTGAACATTTTCTTCATAAAAACAAAAATACAGCAGATATGTTTTTATTTAAAGTCGCATCCTGTATAAAATTTGAAGCATTTCAAAAAATATTAATTTTTTTTCGACATTGTGCCCTAATATTTTTTTTATTTAAAATATAAAAAATTTAACCGTAGAAAAAAAATCATAGAGATCCATTAAAAAACAATTCACTTTTGTAAAAAATCACACTACACAATGATGAAACTTCTTAAACAGTATCTTGTTACTAAATTCGTATCGGGTTTAAATCGAATTGTACTGACTGATTAAAATTTTCTTATACTCTCTATGAACTACTATACAGCGACTCAGAACACATATTCAGAACTACTATACAAATTTCTTCTTTAATAATTACGATGCTTCATCTTTTAGTCGCATATGAATTTTTTATTAATATTATCACTGATGCAGTTAAATTCACTTCTTAAAAAGAAATTTATCAACTATTTCGGAAAAAATAAAAAAAATCCAGTTTCTTGGACACTAAATGCGATAAGCTCAAAAGACTGCGCAGAGACCCCTTGGAGAAAATGGCAGCATTCGTACAACTTGGAAGATTTGATTAGTTATAAAAAAATGTCGGTTCTTACTACAAAAATTTAAAAAAGAAAAAAAAAGATAGCTTCAGAAAATTCGTTGAAAGTATAAGTTTTTGCTTTGATCCAAAGTATGTTTGGAATAAATGCAAAATCTTAAAAATAAGTGGGTTAGAGTTATTTCTTCTCATTTCTCAGAAAATCTGCAATCTAATGATTTGATCTGTCTTAAACAAAATAAGCCTCCATGGGTCCAAACAAACTCATCCTACTTCCCTATTTGTCCTCTCAATGGTTTAGCTTTTTCGAGACTGTACTTGATTCCAAAAATATCAAATCAGCTGGGTATGGATGGAATTGATTTTGATATCTTAAAAGAAACTGCTTACAAAATACAAACTCCTCTTACTAGATATTTTAAATTATACGTTTGATAACAATAACTATCCTTACATCTCAAAATATTCTTTTCTGTTTATTTTATGAAGAAGTCTTATGGCCTAAATTTTCAACCTATATCTCTTACTTCGCACACCTGTCAACTATTTGAAACTATTATCAAAAATCGACTTCAGTATTGGGTTGAAATTGATAACTCATCTCCAGCATGATTTTAGAAAAGATAAATCATGTGCTGACAATTTGACCAATTTGACTTTTAAGGTAGATGAAGTCTTCAGGAACTGTCAATAAGTTCTGGAATTTCTAGACATCCAAGGCGTTCAATGATGCAAATGTCGATAATTATGTTGACTAAATTCGCCTCTCTTGATCTTTTCAAAACTTAAAACTCTTAAAATTTTTAGAGTTTCTCATTCAGGAAGAATTATATTCTCAGATCTAACATTAGATAAACCCAGATATATTTTCTGCAAAGCGAAATGTTAAGCCTCTGCTACATCTTCTATACTTCGAAAATTGCTGAAAATCTCCCAAAAAACAGTGGCTTATCTTTTCTGTTCACAAATGAAATTACTATTTACATCAAATTTTCATCTTTGTAAAGAGCTACAAACTTCTTTAAAAAAGCAGTTAATTTTATTAACAAAAATCTTTTTAACACTGGCCTTTAACTTACTCCTAGTAAGTTTAACTGCAGGCAGAGAAGATAAAAGTTGAGAACTTTATTATTAAATCGAGATAATCGGCTCACTTTTTGGGTATCATTTTGATTATAAATTGTCATTTGTACTACAAATTGATCAAGTATACAATAAATGCATGAAAACTCTCAACATAATAAAATTTTTACATAGCACATGATCGGATTACTCTTGACATGATCGTCTATTCTTTTAATCATTTATAAAAACTATATTCACTCTATTCTTGAGTATGGCTGTTTTGTGTAGTGGCTTAAATTTTTTTTTTTTTAAGTAATAAACTTGAAAAAGTAAAAAATAATGCTGTCATATTAAGTTACCACAGAAGCACTCCTATTAATGTTATGCTGCCCGAATTGAAACTTTGCTATTAGTTGATAGAACCAAATTTGTGGTTCCTACCTTGTCAAGATCCTTGTAAATAGTAATTCTCATTTATTTTCTCACAGAATACTTTCACTCAGCCAGAAAGAAAATATCGGTAACGCACTATAAAAAAGTCCTTAGTCAGTGCATTTCATCGACTGCCGTGATATCGAAATCTTAATCACGTTCAGTCAACTTTAACTTAGGAAACAAAGTATCCAAGAACCCAAATTTTCTGATCGATGAAATTCTGAAAATTCTTTCGTTTCGCTATATATATCGATGAAAGCAAATTTTCGAGTTCTGGTTGTGTATGTTATGATCTTTTATTCGCATCAAAAGAAATATTAATAGCATCAAAAGAAATATTAATAGAAAATATTAATATTTTCATACTTAATGCTGTTGAAAACAGACGTATTAATTTTCTCGAGATGGCGTGAGTTTACTTACGAATGTGGAGAGAGCAAAAACATAAGAAATCTTCTATAAAATTAGGCAGTTGTCTTTCGGTCGCTCTGTTGGTTGTCGAATATAGAAGCACGTGTATCGTCGTCCGTATATAAGCAATTTAGAATTTTGTAAGAACTTCAACAAATGCTGATATTTTGCGCTAAATGATGTCATGAATGTAGCTATAAGTCAAAAATGAGAATTTCGCCATTTTCTCTGACTTTCTGAGTGTCCTACAATGTTCGGCATCCATCAAAACATGCATTATTATAAGTACATATTCAAAGTTAAAAGAAAATTCATACAATTTTGTTAGGATAACCCATTAACTGCTCCATTAACTTTTTACTGCGTTTCCCTCCCATAGTGGGATATCTGGTAACGAAGATGCCGATAAATTAGTCAGGTTTGCTTCTATCTTTAAAAGTCAATATTAAACAAGTTTCTTTTTCTGATTTGTTCTCATTCTTTAAATCAAGAGCTAATTGCCACTCAACAAACTTATCAAGAACCTCAATAAATACAAATTATTCTTGCCCCTCAAAGACATAATAATTAAACTAAATATCCCAGTATGCTATTGCATCTACATTTTTTTTAAAAATCGTAATCTTAATATATAAAATTTATATTCTTATTTCCCCTGTTATTTTAGTTCTACAGATATACCTCAAGTGGTATTACAGAGGTTTCCAAAGTTTAAATAAAAAAAAATCTCTTTAAAAAAATACTACGAAACGAGATCAAAAATACAATTCGCGAAAAATATAAATCTTTTGCAAATGGGGTCATGTGTGCTTCCACAATCTCGGTGCATTTTAGGCAATTTACAAACGTTACGTTATATCACTAAACACGATCACTTATCAGACACAACATTAATTGAGAAAAGAATTGTAAAATTGATAGAAGTGTATCGCTAATTTTTAAGATGAATACAATAAAAATAGTCAAAGAAGATTACTTTCGAAAAAAATCAATCAAATAAAAAGAAAAAACTCAAGAAAATCTGTCTTTTGACTATTATTGTAGATTTCACTCAGATTTTGTGAATTCTATAATGATTTGCAATTTTCATTGCAGTTTGTGACGTTCGACGATCGATATTTGCTTAAACTTTAAAGTAAAAGTCAACCGATTCTTAGAGACCGGCGTAATAGTTAACATATTAATGTTCGATCAATAGTGGTTCAAAAAAATACATTGCATATTAGGTCTATTCAAATCTCATCTCTGATCGGCATCAAATATTCTGTTGTTAGTGTGTTACCGGCTCCCGCTATGCTTCCCATTCTTATTGCGAATGATAGGCCATCAGATTCTTCATACTTATTGTTTTGGGTTAAAGATCACTTTTAAAATCAATTAGTGCGTTACATCATTCACTTTGATGGGAGACGTCGTCTTAAGTGTAATATAATTTACTGTAGATGTGGCGTTGCTCTTTTTATTCATACTGATTACGACACGTATGTAATTGTTACTGTTCGCGCGCGTGTGTAGCGAGACGAGATCGTGTTTACTAAGTGGACTGTATTTACGTTCGCGCGCTGAATATCAAGGGGTTGTCCCCTCGTATAACCTTGTGTCGCGAGAGAGTGAACCTTATTACTCGAAAGTCGAAGTGATTCTGAATTGCAAGCCGAAGGAAAGCTCGGACGCTTTCTCGGTTTCCGCTTCGGAAAATCGCGGGTCCAGAGTGGGGCACGAAGGGCCAGATACCCGTTGCCGTCTTGGGTGATCTCGCTGGCCCGTGTTTCTCACGTGTTCGGGAAAGTTGGTGCCATGCTTCAATCCACGGTCGAGGGTCTTATCTGCTTAGAACAAAGTCCAGCCATGTGGCCAGGGTTTTCTGGCGACACAGGCCTGCTAAGGGCACTTAAAAACCAATAAATTTTCCCGGACATGTCTGTATCCAGACCGTGGGTATTGTAGCATGGAAACTCTCCCGAACAGTTATATTTTGAAATATCTTGATTTTTTGCCTTTGTTTGAATATTTTGCTGCCCTGGCAATCCGCATACATTGCAACACGGTTTTTTTATTCTTCTTAGTGCATCTGCTTTTATGTATTTCCTCTTTATTGTTTTGGAAGTCCTTCTTTGCTTTTGCCTTTTCTCTTATTTTATTATATATTTCTAAGTTTTTGTTTAATTCTTGGAGATTATGTAACTGATATAGAATTGATTTATTGTATTCTTTATCCTATATTCCATTAATAATGTATTCTATCAGTATATCCTCTAATATTCTCTTTACTCGCTATTTCCTGAATTGCGTATACATATCGTCATCATATGCGTGCCGTCATATTTTATGTGTTAATATTTTTCGATAATACAAGCGAGAGTGCGCTACAGTGCTATTTGTTTACTTCTTAAATTCTTCTATTAATTTTTCCTCTAATTCATGCCATGGCAGAACGATTGCTCCGCTACTCCAATGAATTGTTTTGCAAAACTTCGTAACATATGTTTTGCATATATCAACCTTTGTAGATCATTCCATTATAATAATAATTTTTGCAAAGTTTTTGGAATTTTGAATCCACTCTTATACCGATAAACCATCATCACTCGTAAAACGCCCGTGCGATCACAATACGCTCAAACTTGTTTTCTCTAGAATCATCTAGATGATGATTGTGATATTTGTAATCACAAAGTCATACAGCTATTACTTGTGATCTCCAATCTCATTGGAATCATTACGTTATTTCGCTACATTTCATCAGCACGGTTGCTATTTGCCTCAACATTCAGCGTCTCGAACTGAATCCATAACACTTGCTACATCGAGCCACACTATCCTTAATGATGAATGAACTGTATTTGAATTTTTTTTTTCTCTCGTGACGTCGATATTTCGTTCCTTTTAATTTTTGCTCAGATCTTTTGTTTTCTAACGTTCTTTTTTTTCTATATTTTCCAAATTTTCATAATTTTCTTAGTCTTCTTCTTTGTTTTCATCTTCTATATAATGTTTTAATCTTTCTCTTAATTTTACACTCTTTCTCTTAACTTTTAATCTCCTTCAATTTTGCGCGTGTCTCTTGTATTTTTATTTTGTCAATTTCCTCAGCTTTTGTCATGTTCCTCGTCTCAATTGTTATTCTTTTTACGTCACTACTTTCACTGCCACTTGCATTAATCTTCATGCATTTATTTTCTTTTACCTGTTTCTTTTTATTCATTGTTTCACCCATTGTTTCTTTTTCTTTCTCTTTTCGGTATCACATTGACCACTTAGCTATCATTTTACTCTCTTTAATCACTTAGTTACATACTTTAATCACTTTTGATCACTACGCGATATAGAGGATTGAAACATCTAGGGAAGAAGTTTTCAGTTCTCTGTCCAAATATCCTCTTTAATCTCGGACGAGCCCCCAAATATAAGATGGGATATTTTAATATTACTTAAGAGTATTGTAATTTATTTATTAGCAAGATATCAGATGCAACATATAAAACATAGAAAATCATAGAAATTGAAAAGAATATTCGGTTGCTTCCACGGTCGGTAACATGTCGAACGTCACGTCACTTCGCAACTTCTGTCTTCTCTTTTTCTCTTTTTTTTCTCGCATCTTCCAAACTTTATTTACATATATATCGTACCATTCTCTCATTTATGTAATGTAAGTATTAGGAGAACGCCATATTTGCGACGGTTAATCTTCCTGGCATAAAGCTACATTGATAGATATGTAATTCGAAATTTAAAACTCTAATTTATCCGCAATATGTCATTCACAATTTCAAGAAATTCAATATAAAAATTAGTCTATAATTTGTGATATCACTTTATCACGAATATAGGTCGAATATATTCGTAATTAATTTTTCATTTAGATGGGAAAATATCCGTAGCATTTATTAACAATGAACCAAAATGGGCGGAACAAGATAAAGTTGCATTCTTTAATAAAAATAGGTGGAATGCCATCACCCCTTAGATTTTTATCTAGATTAAGATAGTTAATAGTTTGGAGGGCATCGCTAATACAAAACTCTGGATTCATAAGGAACACATTGAACAAAAACTGAAATTCAGATCAGGTGGGAAGTAGAATGGAATAGATGGATTCAAAGAATGATGCAACTAAAGAAGTCTGAATATCTAGATCGGAATTAAGTTCTTTGTTATTCCAGCTCTAAGAGATTTGACAAACTTCCAGAAAGATTTCGAGTTTGAGAACAAATAGTATTATGGATAAAGGTAGAGTAATTAAATTTAGGTAGGTGTTTATATTGAATATAAATATGAGAAAAATAATCATCATATTTATTAGATCGCTTCCACGGTTGGTAGGTATATTTTTTTTTAGAAGTTAATTTTTTAAGTTCAGTGGAAAATCAGTTCGGATATGTCGACTTAAATATACATAAATATAATAGTTATAGTATAAAAAAATCAACTGCGTTATCGAGAAGAAGGTAATGTTTGTGTCTCAATTAATTCCATTTAAGTAACTTAGGGTAGTATATTAGGGTAAATAATTTTATTGAAATTCATCCATCTCCCAAAAGGAGAAACAGTCAATACTAAACTCTAATTATTAGAGTCAATTAGTGGAAAAGTGAATACAGGATAAGAGTTAAAAGGCAAGAAATAATTAGCAGAGATCATAAGTTCAGAGATCAAGAAATTAACAAATACAAATCAAGTATGTTGTCGTATCTGTATTTTCCTAGTCAATGTAATGATTATGATAGAGAGAGAAGGTGGGGAATTAGAAAGAACGCATGTACCATCTACAATTAAATGAATTATATTGAACTATATTTTAACAAAAAGATGTTTCACACTTGTTACAGAAGATTGTAGTAAAGAATATTTTCAATTGTTTTTGCAATTAATACCCCTCTTCCTCACGAGAAAAAAATAACTCGTTATTGGGTTTCTATCATATCTAACGGGGTAATCATTAAACGGGATTTCAGTATTCGATATCAATATATGTCCACTAATATAATAATATCATATTTATAGCAAGATAATAATAAAAGAGCGGTAATTTTGATTCGGAAACCTCTTACGTTCTAGTAATAGGCACACAATCGTCGCTATTTTTCCTAAATCTGGCAATGGCTTGTAATATTGTTGACGTGTCGTTTTAATAGCGGATGGTAAGGACTGGATCATTGGTCGAAATAAGTTAATTCCAAAGATATGTTTTTTACTGGATTCTTTATAATTATTTTTCCTCTTCAACAATTCCAAGGTGAAGATAGATGAAGATTCATTCTCAGCAATCTATTCTTATTAAACATTTTCTTACCGAGTCTCGTGATTTTTATGTTATCATAATTGCGATAATCTAAACATATTGAAATAAATTTAAATTTTTAAATTAGTATTCAAGAAACATAATATTTTAAGTTGAAACTAAATCTTATAGGAGAGCGATTCATACTTTGGGCTCTGGTCTGTTTACAAATATACTAATCTATCGAGACGATGCTATAAACATTGAACGCTGCGTAGTTGTCTCTCAATGAGCAATATCAAGCTTAGTATTCATTTGGCCGTGATTGGTAAATACAGCATAACGTCTTCTTCTTTAAAGTAATTATAATGTGTGACAAAAGCAACGCTGATAATTTTGTAACTGTATCCAGTGAAAATTCAGATAATATTTGTTCCGATACAGTACAATGCACAGTTTGCTTAAAAGAATTAAAAATGAGGTAACACCACATCCCTTATGCGTCATTTAAAAAGTCTACATAATATAAGAATCAATTTGAATGAAAATACTGCTGGGCCGAGTAGAGAATGTAACACCTGCCATAGGCAAATAACGTATTTAAACAAAAACTCAGCGAAAGCTAAGTATCTAACCGATGCAATTGCTTGAATGAAGAATTATATTTCTTGAATAGTAATTTAAAATAAATTTATTTCATTATGTTCGGCAGTCCAATAAAATCGAGCTACCTGAAAGTATCGGGCTACCCGAAACTATCGAAAATTCATGTGCGTCGGGACAACCTGTGCGAGTCCGCCTGAACTTCTAAGTCCAACACGACTAGTCGGGTACCCGTGATTTCGGGTACTCGCACACCCCTATTAACAAGAAATTCTAACCTGTCCTTTGTCAATTAACAAATTATACATACATAGACACCGTCATTCGAGATCATCGAGTGGTGTCAATAGATGGCGTGAAATATTTCCATATTCTTGTGAATTTTCGTCTCCAATCTTTCACAGAGTTTCTTAAATTCAGTCTCAAAAAACTTTTGAAGACTCCGATATTCGAGAAATTAGCGATATTTCTAGTCATGATAAGTTATATCTTCATTAAATAACAAAACCTCACAATAGGCCATCTTCCGTTAAACCATAGATAATCCGTTCTGAGAAAGTATGTAGAAGAAATTCCACAAATTAAATAAGTCACAATTAAACAAGTTTCTTATCTTTTGCCGTATCTTTTGCAAATTGAAGTAGAAAGACTATTATTAGAAGAAGACAGAAAACCAATCTGATTAAAAAGATAGAACCGTTGTGATACGAAAAGTTCAATATGATAGTATTTATTTATGACAACAAAACTAGGTGCAGTCGACGTCGTTTGTAGACTACAGATTTTTATGTATCTATGGAAAATTTTAAATGCACAGAATAAAGGTAATATAATGATATTCAAATGTAACGAGTATAATACTCGTTACAATATTTAGCGAGTGAAAGAAATCTCAGTTTAGTTTCTATAATCTGCATAAAAATCTGCAATTTAATGATTAGATTCACATTTTATGTTTTTAATTTTATTCATTTATTGATTTTAACACATATTAGTTTATATTTTTAATATTAAATTTAAATTTTTAGAATATTTATTTATTTACTGTATTTATTCGGCATTCTATTAAACATTTTATTTCAGCAACAACTGAAGAAAAAGTTTTTTCGGTTACATCTCGTAAAATGCGCATTACATATTCTTCGGTAATATTCTTATATGTCTCTTCGGCTGTAACATATATAAAAAGAAAAGATAATCATTTTAATTATTTAACTTGGTTTAAAATTACGATGAAATCATATAATATTCATTTAATAATAACACTTGTATACATATTAGTAATAAAAGCTTTAAAAATAAATAAATATATTACCATACACTAGTTATCCTGCGATTTTCTAATATTATATACAAGCAGTAATAGCCGAAATATGGCGATATAACAGAAAGACTGACTATAGCCTGAATTGTATAGTAACGTACTTTTGAGTTAATAACGCATTCTTGAGTTGCATTTACGTATTCAGTGATACGTACTGACGTATTGACTGTTAAGTATTGCGAGTAACGCACTGACTACGGAATGATTGTATGTAACGATTTTGTATTTAATGATGCACTGATTTCCCTGTTGATGGCGGGTCTGTTTTACAGGAAAGTGATGGCGAGTGTAGGTTAATCACTTTGAATTGTGAGCCTGACGTAATTTTTTTAAAAACGATGAAATTATTAAGTGTCGGTACAATGATCGATGCCAATCGTTTTTAGAAGCATTTTTGACCATTTTTAGAAGCAAATATAACAGGCACGTCTAACGAAGTCTAACGTCTTTCGTATATTAATAATTAGAATTATGAGAAACCATCCTAACATTTAGTATAAACATAGGATCAGAAATTCTATTGTCCGCTACCAAAATCTGCAACAGTGTGGATATTAGCATTCTCAATAGCATTTCCTAATGGAACAAATCACCTTATTATTAGAATTACCACGCCAACCTGTCAAAATATTGGTAATAGCTATCATGGTTGGAGTTGGATTTCTTGGGGGAACTATTTTGGAACATCTATTAGGACAGCAACAGCTTTAAAACTCCGATGGAATTCATGATTTTCATAAGATCTATGGTATTTGTTAGATATTCATCATTGGATAGTAGTTGATTGGAGGTACTGATAGGTGGGATTTCTTTGGCGAAGTTGGAGACTTTCTTTGGTCAAAGAATCCAAACCAAACCATTCATTTACCAAACCTCCACGTGAAGCTTCTTGAGATATATGCAACAGAATGAATGGTCAAACATCAATAAGCTAAGGTGGAAGAGATCATGCTAAGAGTTGTGTGGTCACCGTGACGATAAGTACAGTCCTAAAAGATCCCCGTGGAATTATCCCGCAATATTTAGTCTTCTACTTAGATTAGGTCAAATGGAAAAAGAAAAAAGATGCCTCCTGAAAATGAATATATATTAAGGGAAAGAAGAAATAGTATTAATAAGAGAGAGCTTGTTAACAAGATGTTGACAATCTGTTAACAAGATGACAATTTGTCAACAAATGTTGATAATGTTATTATCTGGATCTGTGTCTAGGGAGAAAGTAAAAAAAAAAATGTGAAGATAATAATCAAAACAAGGAAGTATAATGAGGGTGAAGGAAAGGAAAGAGAAAAAAAGGAAAGAGAGAAAAGGAAAGAGAAGAAAAGGAAAGAGAGAAAAGGAAAGAAAAAGAAGAAAATTGAAAATTATTGTAGATTGAAGATTGTAGGAAAGAAGTATAGTAAAGTTAAGAAAAGAAGCTTAGCTAGTAATGGGAAAAGGGTAATTAAGAAACCTCTCTACTGGCGAAGCTATTATTATGAGAGCTGGTATAAATAAAAGAAGTGAGATTTATTGAGAAATCAAAGATAAGATTTCAAAAAATCTTTCAAAAAATGGAGGAAGTTTAACTGATCAGGAATACTATGAAGAAAACTTGTTAATAAAAACGAGAGGAAAAGGAAATGCAGAGAGAATAAAAAAAGAAAACGGACGATATGTTGGATGGTGATGCCAAGATGAAGGTGCTCCAGCCTATGGTACAAGTAAATATAAGATAGTACAAGTTAAAATATTGTGTCTACTACCGATTATAGAAGGAAATAAAATACTGTACAACATGTCAAAAATGTTGTAAGAATAATTGCAGTAAAATACTCTCAATAAGCAATACTGTAACAGGAACCAAGTTAGCAGAATAATAGAATAGATCAAAGAGTAGATCAAAGAATGCGAGGAGATCATCAGCAGAAAGAAAGCCGCGGAGCAAGCACGCGAACAGCAAGTTCAGTTAGGATGAGGAGACGGTGCCTTGGCGCCGAGCTATCAATGTCTCTGGCTGAAAGTAAGGTGGCGATTCAGTAACAATAAACGTAAAATTGTTTCGAATTTTAACATGTCTTTCTATTTTTGGTCGGGCGAATGTGAACATGGTGTATGGGTAAGGTGAAATTTCAGTATTGGTGCAATAGTTGACGACAAGAATAATGGTTCGTTAAACATCGCGACTCTGCGGAATAGTAATGCTGGATGTTGCTCTTAGCTTATTAGAAAAAAAAGTAAAGATGGGAAGTGCAATATCCATTTCCCAGAAGATATCTCGAATTTAAACGTGCAGGTGCGGGGGAGGGGGACAGGGTCGGTTTTCGAGGATTCAATACATCGATGGCAGGTCGTCGCGGAAGTTCAGCCAATACGAATCCGGCCTGTACTATTCTATTTTATTCGTCCAGAGGGACGGAATGTCAATGAAGATTTCATCTATATTGAAAAAAAAGAGCTCCTAAGATTAAGAGATTTTTCAGATGTAGGGTAGGGTTAATTGTAAGTCACATTAATTACGATTGCTTTATCAAAAAGAAGAATATAATAATATGCAGAAGGTGTGCTGGAAATGGATAAAAAATTAAGGTACAGAAGGAAATAAAGAAAGCATAATATACAAATAATGGTCTTCACAGTCAAAATAACATAGATATCATAGAACATAGAACATAGAAAATAAGATAGATTTGGTTTGTATCTCAGACTTGTATGATATAACATATACAGTTAATGTCCCCATATACAGTAAGCGTCCCATTCGAGACCGAAGGCAGTCGTTTAGGAGGGAATGTATTTTGCAAATTGGCATTGAAAGAAAGAGTGGAGATGAACGTTAACTGTTATACAGATACCAGGCATGTGCGGTGAATTCCAGTATTGTTTATTACATTATTCGATTGTTATTTGAATACATTATTTAAACATTAAAGAAATTTAACATTTTAATATTTTTTTTTAAATTAAATATATTTAAATTTAAATAAACTTAAATTTTTTTTAAATTGAATACTTTTTAAACTTAATACATACATACTTACTTACTATATTTTTAAACTAAATAAAATAATAAATTATAACAAAGTAATAATTATCAAATGAATATAATTAATTTAAATCTTTCGAAAATTTATTGAAATTCCTATAAAAATATGTAAACATTAAACCTACTGATAACTTTATGTATACTCTTATCATGACTAGTTACAATAACTGTCCTTAAAAAAAAATAGTGTTTTTTACATTTTGTTAAAGACAGTCACGATAAGATTGTATAGATTTAGTAAATGAAACATGGACCACTATAACTTCTGCGAATATATTCAATTCTTGGAAGTGAATATAAAGAGACAGGAATCCTTAAAGAAACAGGAATAGCTAAAAAAAACTTGACGCATTTTCATTAGAAACTGCTCCGTCTTATGTAGTATGTGAAATAATTGTGATGAAAAGTTACAGAGTGGATCAATGAATATAAAGAAACAGAAAGAATTAAAGAAGAATCTTCTCATTCGCAGCCTCCTGCAAATCCAATAGAGGCAGAAGAAATTGACAGATTGTTACACTATCAACAAAAAATTATCGCAATAGAATTAAAAATTGCAAATTATGCAAAATCTATAATAGATTGTTACAATTCAAATTTGAGGTAATTTTTATTTATTCTTATTATTATTTTTTTTCTATAATATCTCTACCATTATTTATTCTTATTATTTAATGTATTTTAATATAATTATTAATGTAAGTATTAACGAAATATTCAACATTGTATGAAAATGAAGCAACCATTTAAGGGGGTATTCTGGTAATCCGACTTAAAAAAATCAATTTTTTTTTTACATTT
Organism: Melipona beecheii; assembly: GCA_032399605.1. Classification (NCBI taxonomy): domain Eukaryota; kingdom Metazoa; phylum Arthropoda; class Insecta; order Hymenoptera; family Apidae; genus Melipona; species Melipona beecheii. The sequence goes on along the minus strand of JAUCMO010000500.1, from coordinate 70,145 downwards.
TCTCAAAGTATATGCTTTCGAAAATGTCTATGTAAAAGGATTTGTTTGAATTCGAAAAATTAGCAAAATTATAGATGTTTAAAGGAAACGGTGTACTGCTCGCAAGTATGAATATTTCTGTACAACGGGTAACAGAAATTTCAAATGTGTTTTTCTCAAATCCATATTTTCTAAACTGGCTGACAGGATATCTCACGTTTTAGTTGACCAATTGACTTGAAATTTGGAGATCATTTCACCAGATGTACTTCTATCGCATGAACCACGGATTTCAAAATCTGATGTTTTTTTCTATTTTTGTTTACTACCCAAAAGACGAAAAGCATAAGGAAAATATTTCGATATTTAAATTTCAAAATGCTGCCATTTTTTTTAATTTTCGCAATTTCGCTGTTTCCGTGGTTCATGCGATAGCCATATTTATACTAATTAAGATGCATTTTGGTTTTTTAGTTTCAAATAACTAATGACTTATAGCGGCCCTACGATTCCTCGACTACGAGTTTCGAACACTTGACTAGCACAAGCCGCAAGTGGCTGCGCGCCTAGCGTCGAGGTCCTACCGATCTCCGATGTTAAGCAAGCAGCATGCGGAATCCCGCTAGGAGGGTGTCGGGCCAGTCTAGCTAGCGGGTAGTTGCAACAACAAGCGTCTGGGGTAAGGAGAGTCGCCTGCCATCAGCCCCACTGGATGAATCTAGGCAGTGACTCCGAGACGAAACGCAATCGCCTTTCTTCTCACTTTCTCTCACACAGTCCTTCTCTCCTTCCCAGCAGCACCCTGGGTTTAAAAATTCTTTACAGATCCCTAAAAACTCAAATAACTAAGATGGACCGGAATCACGTCAGTGATTCGAACTCGTTTTTAAAAACATACTTTACTTAAAGCTATATAATTTCCACAACTTTCATTAATTTCATTAAAACAGAATTGTAAATACTCTTTAAGTATGAATAAATCTGTGTGCGAAACCTGCATACTAAAATGTATCATGATTTCCTTAGAAAAAAATCCCCAAAAAGTTGATTTTTACAAGCCGGATTACCAGAATACCCCCTTAAGCAAGCACTATTATATTTGTTATTTAAAATAAAATCCGCCTAACGTTGATCTGAAACAATCATAATGTGTCAAAATATCGGCATCATATATTGGTTGTTTTGTGTTGTGTAAGGTATTATGTTTCACGCGGCCGCATGATAAACATGTGACGATGCATGTGCCACGGTGGTAAAAAGAGATTACTCCAAACAAAAATACTGATTACGACACCAGCACTTTTGTCACTCAATGTCAAGAGACGTATCTCTGACGTTATAATGAAGGAATGCGCGATTTCACTACAACGATCGGGGCTTGTCCATAATTTGTTATAAAAATTGAAGTATCAACCGTGGAATATTGGATATTAAAATACAACGAGATTCGACAAAGTACAAAATAAAGAGTTTTCAAAATAAAGTACAAGAAAGACTTTTCATAACTCGACTGACGACTGACTTCTTTATTGATTCTTTACAGGATGTTATCTCAGGAGCCTTTTCAGAAGAGACAGATAACTTTGGTCGTGATACATCGATTCCTAGATTTAATGACGCACGTTGCAATGTATGTAGCTTGGCATCGGTAAATTGGCATCAGAAGCAAGTATCACTGATGCAGGAATGAGATATCTATTAGTTGAATAAAGAAAGTCCGTTTCAGATTTTGCTATCCTCACCACTACGACTGTCGTAATACAACGGGCCGGATCGAGAATTTTGTGGATAACTCTCGACTCATAAAAGATATTGCAATGAAATTTGTCATAAATATTTAAAAGAAATATTAAATGATAAAAAATATGATATATTTCATGTTTGTTTAATCGCTGTTTCATTAATTTTATAAACGAATTTATTAAACAAATTCGACAAATAGTTTGTTTCATAGTCTATTTACTATATTTTTGAATTAATTTAATTTTGAACAATCATATGTAGACAACTTTTAATTTTAAAATTATGAGCAAAATCGAATAATGCTGAATATACACAAATTATGCTTATAATTTAAATTTGAAAAAAATCGAATTCGATTGGCTGCAGCTAGTTGTTAGATGACCAATCCGGCCTGACGATATTGGCTCAGTGCTAATGCTGAATTAGTAATAGTCCATTTAAAAGTGAACTATAAACAGCTGGTCATAAAAGCAAAATTCATTAGTTGGTCATCTATGCTTCTTCCCCTTCTTCTTGACAATGATGATAACCGAAAATACATAAAGACATACTGAAAAGAAGTCTCAGAATTCCTTTTCATCAATCCGACTGAAGATTTTGTACACGACCACGATTTCAACTTGAAATAAACCTCTTTGAAGTTAAAAAGTGTTGTTTTATTACGCGGAATTTAACACAGTTACCAATTTTTCGGAAGGACAAAAAACCGTCGCCTTCTCGCCTTTAAACGGTTTCGAGAATCAGAGTCTCGGTTTAATTGGTAAGCTAAGATTCCGAGCGAGACTCTGAATGAAACTCAGAAGGAAACTCAACCAAAACAAACATTTAGACAGAATGGGGACAGAATGAGAATTTTAGGGGAAGTTTATAAATATTTATAAATTGCACGAGTGGAATAATATGACAGAAAGATCAGATTTGATATTATAGGAAAAAAATTGCATTTAATTTGAGATGCTTAAACGGACATCAATTAATTAACAAATTAATCTTCACAACTCTTTCCAGTTGCTAAAAACCTTAGTGTTGCAAATAGTTTTTTCTACATTAACTGCATCTCTCATGACTGCATTTCTTTTTTCAATCCTTGGGCGAATTTTATTCAACAGATAATAAAAAGTAAAGTTATCTATACGCAAATAATTTCTATAATCACAAGGTTCATTTGTCTTTAATTCTTTTAATAACGCGGAATTGGAATCTATTTCTCTGGATTAACCATCATTTTGGCCATTTTTTAAAAGTATTTAATTTCTTTCTATTTTTTGTAAGTAATAATAAACTTCCTATTACTAACAATAATATTGGAGCTGGAAGACAATCCGACATTTTAAAACACGTGTTTCAACTTGGCGCCAAAACTAAAAGATTGGTGTGTGGAGGCAAGCTGATTTTAATGCAAGTTTCATGAAACCTAGGAGTCGATGCATGCATCGTCGCATGTTTCAACATGTGTGGGAGCCTTCAACACGTTCGTTGCCACGTCACCCATATCTGAGTATGCTTCCGCAGAGGCCCCGTCACCCAGATATGGATGACGTTCTTTTTAGTCAAGTTATAGGATGTTTAATTGAATTTATAAATAAGAATTTAATGGAATAAGCACTGGAAAATATAAAATATACAAAATAAAAATAAAAAATGAAAAATTTACACATTATATTATACTTTATATTAATTTATATTTAAAATAAAATGAAACATTACATTACGTTGTAAGATATTTATTAAAACAGTTCAAACACATTTGTGGTAGTTTTGGACAATTTTGATAATATGTTGTAGTTTTTTTTACATTTTTTCTCGCTTCTTGGCGTTCAAGAAATTGTCTCTTCTTTTGATAATATAGAACGCAGATTCTTCTAATAGGCTTGCCCTGTTGATTCTTACGAATCTTTAAATGGTGAGACTTTTTTCGTTTTCTTTCTTTCATTGTCGGGCCTAGTATTTTCCGAGTACAACAATTCTCTAACTAGAAGTTCCCATATCTTAGTTTCTGTGACTAGAAGGCTTATCACCTTTTCATCCAAAAATAATGAAAGAACTTCACCTGGGCTAATGTTGGAAAGCAAATCCATCAGAAGTTCACTTTTTCCGGTGAATGTAAATGATTGTTGCTTGTTGGCGAACTCGTTCCACTGGATATTGTCCAAAGAATCACCAGCATTGGTCAATTCCTCTTCTGCTATAGCAAGTTCTTCTAACATCTCCTCAAGGTCTTCACTTGCATATGATTCCTCGTCATTCGAGTCTGAATTTGATGAAATTCTATTTATAATCCTTCTTGCAAAACTCACTACTTCTTCATCACTACTCTTCTCACTTTCAATTATATTTTTACACTGTGCAACGAACATTTTGAGGATAAAAAATCATTGATGTGCTTGTCAGACAAAGTATGTTTTTTGACTGAATGAAGGTTCTGGGATAAATGCAGTGAGATCCCTCGCAGTCCTCTTTCCGAAAAGCTTATCGCTTTCCCCATTTCGTTTCTAAATGTTTTATTTTATAATGACACGAAGGTTCGAAAACTTTAAGTCACAGACCACGCAAATGCCTACTCGAATTTCATCGTTACTATTCCAGCTGATCACTCTGTTTACGTTCTGAGGCTCCGACTTCGAAATTTGGGCCCCGCAAGAAACTCAACCAATTCACGCTTGGCGACGAACGTGTTAAAGTGTATCTCAGCAAGTATGTTTTGAATAATTATGCAAGTATGTTTTGAAATCTGAAACCTATGTCCCTTTAAATACTGTGTTAAGAATTCGTCATGCTACGAGCCGTCTTCAAGTTCGATCAAAGATCAAAGTACAACTCAGAGAAAGATACACGTATTTTTTCGTTAGGAAGCTACAGCATGAAAAATCTATCTTGTTCCGATAAAGTTCTGTGAAACTGTAAAGCATAAGTTTTCTTCCCTTGATCTGCAGAAATATAATTTGCACCAATAATTGAACAAATTCAAAAACTAACAAAAAGTATTATAAGAATAATTATATTAATAACAAGATGTCTTCCTATATGTATTAAAATAATAAATAGTCATTTTGAAAAATTTTTAAAAAGTACGAAGTAATAAAATGCACAATTCAGTATATCTGAAGTAAAAGTACGTTAAACTTATGTTTATATTAACTTTTTTTTCACTGTTTCGATATTTAATAAGATCCTGCACTATTATATAATAAACTTCTATGATAGGACATATTACAATAGAAGCGTATGAAATACTAACGTATGAAATGAATTATTACATATACATATATATACAATTACTTACATTTCATTGACAAATGTCCAAAAAGTTCGGGAGCTGCGGGATTAAATGCATCAATGTTTTTTACACCTGTCGTGGATTTTCTAGCCCAAATGTAAATTCTTACATCTTTATATTCTTCTACAATACTTAATTTTCCTCTTGTAATGTAAACGTTATGTGCTATTTCTGTATTTTGTAAATAGTTTATAATCAAAAATGCCCAATTAATAAAATCATCCATATTCTGAACATTAGAATATTTTATACAAAAACCCTTTGCTGGATATTTTTCTAATATCTGTACAGGCCCTGCATATTCTTCAAGATCCTGAAAAATAAATCCAGTAACAATAATAATGAATAAATGTTATATTATAATAAATTACAATATTAAAAAAATTATATTGTAAAGAAAATTAGAAAATATATAATATACACAAGCTTTCATAAATCGTAAAATTATTATATCATTTTTAATATGTATTTGGAAAAAATGTCGTGCCTAATAATGATTAATTTTATTAATATTTTTCTTCATTTTATTTAGCTTCAATAACAAGTGATGTTAAATAAAACGCGAGAATTTTGAAATCTAGAAGTGAAATTATTGCTTAAATTGTTTTCATTAATAATATTAGTATAAATTTAATAATATTGGATAAATTTGTATTTTTCTATAATATCTAAAAACAAATTTGTATTTCTGTATAATTTCTCATTTTTTGTATGTTAATAAATTGCCTTATTGTTCGTAGATTTCTTTGTATAGTAAAATTTCATTTATTGAAAGGAAATTTCAGTATGATTAAATAAATCGATGCCGATTAAATTCATTTATTATGACTTTCTATTAGTTGAAGAAAAAAAAATAGTGGAGAGAATCAATCAACTATTATATTATGAACTTCATTTATACGAATTGTTTTTTGCATTTGACAAATTCAGATAGATGGAATTCTATCAAAAAAATAACTCGATACGATTTTGTAGATTTTTCTTCTTTATTAACTTGACATAGTTAATATTATATCAATCTCATGCATCATACACAAATTATAATTTTCATATTCACATTCCTTCCAATGTTAATAATGTTATGTTATAATTAAATGTAAAACAGCGTGATTCTACATTTTTGGATTAGTGGAGATTTGTAAAAAAAATTCCGTACAAAATTAATTTTGAGCGTAATTTGTAGTCAAATTTTTTATTATGAGGAAAAAAAATCTCACAAAACTCATGGGTCAAAATTTAATCGTTCTCTTAAAAAAATTGAAGTTTCATTGGTTTTTAAATTCATTTTATCTCTAATTTGCTCATATTTTGCAGTCAAATATAAAGCAAATAGCATCCATAGTCATACCAGATATCCCATTATATGTATATTCCACATCTTTCTTATCTTTTTCCTTCTTTTTCTTCTTTTTTTGTAATAATAACAATTTTTTGTAATAGTAACAGACAGTCTCGAACTCAAATTTATATTTATATTTCGCCCAAGAGGTGTGTGTGTGCGCGCGCCCGCGCGCGCGTGACATTCAAACAATTACTCAAATAATTCTTATAAAGAAAAATGTTTGTTTCCGTCAAATCTCAAACGAAAAGCACGTAAAAAATAAATTACACCCATTACAGTTACTTCAATTTTATTCAAAAAACCATTTTAAAACGAACACAGTTCTAGAACCTGATTTCTTTATAGAACTCTTTTTTTCCGTTCCCTGTAGAACTGATTCATTAAATGTTTTATTTTGCATTTAATTTCTATTACATTCACATCTAAAATATTACTAATTTATTTCCATGCACCTTCCTTGAACTTGTAATTTTTATTCGAAAAAGCACATAAGCATTCGTATTTTTTATATTCTTCAATTAATTGAAGAATTAAATCATTATTCCACGAGAACATTGTTAAGGACACAGAGAATTGATATCGATCTAAACTACTGAACTTGATTCTGGATGATTAATTACTGAACTTCTTACTAATCTCCTTAAAGTCCTCTTGTGTAAGATCTAGATTTGTCCTTTCCAAAGAACTCGTGGAATGGAAAGAAAGCCAATTAGGAAGTATTGGGTTGTCCGGAAAGTTCGTACCGATTTTTGGTAGGTGGTGTAAGGACAAGTCTGAATATATCAGAACGATTGAAAACAAATGACATGCGTGCATATCGTAAAAGACGTACTTCAGGTATGTTTGGAAAAAAATTTGGTTACAATACGTTAATTTTTGTCAGTTTTATACGCCTTTGAATATGGAAGAAAACAAAATGCATTTTAGGCATTTAATGTTTTTCTTTTACCGGAAAGGCAAAAATGCCACACAACAAGATATGCGCTATTTATGGCTGTAGCTGAAAGAACTGTGCGGAAGTGGTTTGCTAAGTTTAAAGCTGGTGATTTCAACTTTAAAGGTCAAGAACGTCCAGGTAGGCCTTCCACCACAGATGAAGATCAGATTAAAACACTGATCGAAAATAACCCACGCTATACGACACGTAAATTAGCAGAAATGTTAAATATGTCAAAATCCACCATCCACGAGCATTTTTTGGAGCTTGGCTGCATAAACCGTTTTGATGTATGGGTTCCTCACGATTTAACGGAGAAAAATCTGATGGATCGCATTTCCATTTGCGACTCGCTCTATAAATGCAACGAGAAGATACCATTTTTGAAGCAAGTAGTAACAAGGGATGAAAAATGGATCATTTATAATAATGTTAAGCGAAAAAGATCTTGAGGAAAGCGGAATGAACCACCTTTAGCCACCCCAAAAGTCGGTCTTCATCCAAAGGTCATGCTTTGTGTCTGGTGGGATTAGGAAGGGATCCTGTATTATGAGCTTTTACCAAACAACAAAACGATAAATTCAAAGAAATATTGTTCCCAATTAGACGAATTAAAGACAGCAATTGAACAAAAACGTTCAGAAATAGCGAATCAGAAGGGCGTCGTGTTTCATCAGGACAATGCGCGGCCTCATGTGTTTTTGATAACTCGATAAAAGTTGCTGGAGCTCGGTTGGGATGTTCTACTCTATCCACCATATTCATCAGATCTCGCGCCCTCTGATTTCCACCTATTTCGATCATTACAAAATTCCTTTAATGGAACAAACTTCAACTTTTTGGTCGAGATAAAAAATCACGTAGAAAAGTTTTTCGCTGAAAAACCTGAGAGATTTTGGAATTACGGAATTTTCAAATTGCCTGAAAAATGGAGAAAGGTTGTAGAACAGAATAGCACCTATATAATTTAATAAATATAAAATGTAAATCTTCTGTGTTTCAATTTTCCTTCAAAATCGGTACGAAATTTCCGAACAACCCAATACTATGGAGGTTTCCAAAATTTCGCATTACTGCCCATAAAAGTGATTCGCGTAGGATGACAGGTCTCATCATCTTCTGGAAATCAACGTATTATCTGCACAATATTTCTAGTGCGCACGTATTTATGGCATAATAATTGCTATTGTGCGAAAAATTCCTTAGATTTGAAACTAACTTAGATTTATGGAAATTTTCTCTAAGTAGCTTATACTTAAGAGATGAAACATTTTATTATGGGATGGGATCGACAATGACGATGTAATAGAAACATTGAGCGACACAGCTTCAAATGGAAACAGGCAACAAACGGTAACATTTTTTGCTGGCAGCAGAAACTGAAAGAAATTCGGTAACAAGTAGCAATTTTTTTAAGATACATGCAACATCTACACCAAAGTTGTTCGATGTTGCTTCAGTGAGGACAGTTGAAGAAATATAGAAATATGATGAAATGTAAAAATGCGATTTTGGAACATTTTTAAATAGCAAAATGAAAAAAAAGGGAAGAAAAGAAGACATGGAATATATAATGGTGGATTTAAGATATTTACAAGCAACAATAGATACTATTTTCTTTGCATCAAATAAATAAATAAGTGAAACAAAGAAAGTGAATTCGAAAACTAATAAAATTTCAACATCTTTTCTGAGAGAACATGTTGAGTTGTGATCCATAATACAAAATGTCCATAAAGTCTCTTTACAATTTCAAAAATTTATTACAAAGGCAACAGTAAAGACAGAAAAGTGGAAATTGTTACAAAATACATATATATTTAAGTTTTTTTGCCTCATTTAATACATCTTAATATGGGCATTAGTTGCACGAAGCACATCAAGACAATACTCGATTTCTTGCCATGTTCGCTGTAGCACACCCTCATCTATAGTGCTAATGGCATCAGTGATCCTCTGCTTTAGATTAGTAATGTCCCGTACCTTTGTTCGATACGCGATACACAAAATGAGAATCTGGAGATCAGAAAACCCTCATGTGACTAGGGAACTTCAGCGAGATAGTCCAAAGTGAATGTGTGGTGTGAAATCATGTGCAATCGAATCATTGGTCCGTTTTTTTTCGACAAGACATCAATTATTGCAAATGTTTACCTTGACTTTTTGACTGAACACGTGGCACCACAACTACATGACCTTCAACCAACCATTTCCCAGGAAAATAGTGCATCACCACATTCTATGTTCGTGGGTTCCTAAATGAACCGGTTGGATCATTTTCAGACCGGTGGATTAGAAGGGGAAACCAATTCTCTGGCCACTTCGTTTACTAGATATCACTCCCTTCGACTTCTTTTTATATGGTTATGTTAAAGATAAAAATTCGTGTATCGAACAAAGATATGGGACATCACTAATCTAAAACAAAGGATCATTGATGCCATTACCACCACTGATGAGAAATCGAGTACCGTCTTGATGTGCTTCGTGCAACTGATGGTGCATATAGAGGTGTATTAAATGAAGCAAAAAAAAAAAAAAACTTAAATATATATGTCTCATTTTGTTTGACTTTTCATTTGCCTTTGTAATAAATTTTTGAAATTGTAAAGAGACTTTATGGACACTTCGTACAATGCAATAAAAATTTAAACTTGAAAATCAGACTCAAAATCAGTTTTGTAACTCACTTTTTAAACAGATTTGAAATTGTAGAATCACCTCTCAAAACAATAATAAATAATTTTTTGATGCTCTATACAATAGTTCAAAAAGAAAAAAAAGAAAAAAAAATAACAAGATACAAGATAATATTTTTGAACATTTGAAATTTGAAGTTAATACATTAGTCTGAATAGTAAATGAATAGTAAAATTTAGAAAATTGTATCCTTTCATTGCTCTAAAAAATTTATCGTAGTATCCATAACAGTAGATATCCATGCTATCACTACTATGATTAAAACGTCTCTTAACAACTTTTTATTAACATAATTTTGTAGAAAATAATGAGTAGCGTTGATTAGTATATTAAAAATTATATAATTCCATTTAAAAAAACGTGCAGCATTGATATCATATGATTTTTACATCTTCATTTATAAGAGAGTGTGAATTCTTCGAAAATATTTACTTCTTATTTGAACCATTTTTTAATGTAATGTAATGAGTAGATTACCAGTAATTTATATTTATAAATTAAAACTGGTCACTCCGTGTAACATAAAATTGATATTTGAGATAAAAAAGAAAGAATAAAAATTTATTTACAATATATTCCAGTAACATCCTCCAATTCAAGTAGTATAAATGCCAATGAAGATGGTTTACAGATGCATAAGCACAAAGACTGTTAAAAGCCATTCTGAGATATCTGGAAACATATTACATTATATTAGTTTTCAGTCATTTACTAATTTTAATTATTATTCTCATTGTCTCTAGATCTTATATCACAAAAATTTAAATTTATTTCAAAATTTTAATTTAAATTGGTATTATTAAAGTAAATAAATTATAATTAATATTAAATTATAATTAATAAATTAGTGAGTATAAATAAATAAATCAGTATTTATTAAAAATACTATTTTAATATAAATATCAACAGAATGAAAATTATTAAATCATTTCATATAACTAATCAATTCTTTAACTATGAATACTACTGAATACTGAATATTAGTATTCTAATAGGATTACAAAATAAGTAATATTGTTCCTTTAATCCAGATTTTTCAGTTCAACTTCATGGGAAAATAAAATCATAAAATTAAAGTATAAGATCTATTGTAGCATTATATGTATACATGTATATTATACAAAATTTACAACACAAAATGATTTAAGACATGTAATTAAAAACACTTATAGCTGACAGAATTAATAAACGCAATGGGTTCTTTATTGAATAGTATGGAATATACCATAATAGAAAAATAAAACAAAAAAAAAAGGAAAAAACTAATATTTCATTTGATAATGGTCTATCAACATATTCGCGCTAACCGATTATAGATGTCCTCATTTTCTAACAATAGTATTACATATTATACATACAATATAATATTATATTACAACAGTTATATTTGTGTCAAATGTCATATTAATTATAATCAAAAATTTTAACCTATCTTATTAAATTATTGGGAATATATAACTGAACATCATATTTTGTGATAAAATTAGAAATTTCGAAAATAGAATTATTAAATAATTGTTTCTTTATTTACGACGCATATTAACAATCTCTTAAAAAATTGAATACTTACGGAGACGAACTTAATGAAAACAATTCAATAGCTTTGAATAAGCTATATTTTGTTATAATTTGAGGTAGTTGTTTACATCTTTGTGGCAACAACAAAGAATGACAATATTCAATTGGACTAACATTAACTGCAATTATGTCATCTTTATTTAATTTCATTATTTGTTCTTCTGATATGAGCTTGGTAAAATTAAATTGTTTTTCATTGAAAAGTTGGTTCATTGATGTAATATTTTCTGGATATCTTCTTTTGTAACCACGATCAATATTCAGCTAAAATTAATAAAATATATTAAATATTTTAACATTACACTTTTTTAATGTTATTATTTTATATTTATTTATTTATTTTACATTCATTTAATATTACAAAACGATTAACAATAATGATTGGAACATGTTTCCAAGAAATATACTTAACGAGCCTGCCAAAAGTATTAAAAATCATTCAAAATTTATTAAGAAAAAAATAAATAATAACAAATAAAAGAAACAAAACTTTGATTACAAGGGAAGAATTTATATACATTCATAAAATAGCAATAAAAAAACAAAGCAATAGTGTTAACTCCAATGTTATTAATAATATTTGTGTAAATAAAAATATTAATAACAGTATTGACAATGACAATAAGACTTTTCAGACTTTATATTAATTGTAATTGAAATCAAGATACTGTACAAATACAATATCTGAAGTATATAAAACATGACAAAAATTTTTAATTTAAGATCACAAAATAATCAAACATAAATTGGAAAATTAAGAATATATAACACTGCTAAAAATTAGGTTCATAAAGCAATTGATCATTTGTAGTTGGAATGTAAATGGAATTAGAAATAAAATAAGTTAAGAGAAATTTTAAAGAAACATAGCATATATTAATTACTGAGATTAAATCCAAACAATATAATGAAAATAGAAAGTTACGCACACATTAGAAAAGATATATATATATATCTAAAATATATATTCTAAAATATTATTTTGTATTGACAACAATTGTGTTGTATTATATAAATGAATTCATTCATTATCCATGTAATAATATAATTTTTATAATATATATAATAACAAATCCAACTTAGTTATTGATGAAAATATGTGCAGTATAATAAAACTAGTTAACAAATTTAATTCAGGTCATACATCAATAATATTACACACTTTGGTAATATGTCAATTAATAAATCAAAATACACTTAAATACAACATTGACTGAAATTTAGAAAGACTAAAGATATAAAAATTGGACTAAAAAATACAAAAAAACAATAAAATTAATTCATAAATCCAACTAAATAAAGAGGTATAAAAATTCCTTATTCATAACGTGAAAGATTATATGATGGAACTAAAATGAACAAACTATTAAAATGAACAAAATATAAATAACCAAAGATAACTTACCAATATACAAAGTAGGAATAATTTTTATTAATTATTACATATATATTACATAATTATTACAAATTATTACATAATTTTATTTTTGTAAATTATTTTGTAAGTGAATATGCACTCTCATTTTATATACTGTTAACAAACTATTGTTAACAAATTATGAATATAAAGATCGATACTTAAAGATAGATAATGCATTTTAATTGCACTTAGTATTAAGTATTAATAACAGTATTGATACATGAAAAATTATTTATAAGTAATAAATTTAAATGAAAGAATCCAAGAAACCAAAATGAAAAAACTGAGAGATAAATAAAATTTTGTATAAGTAAACAATAAAAACATGAAATATTTTACTTTTTAAGTTACTAATATATATAACTATATATTAAGTATATCGTGGTGACTGAAATACAATTTTGTTCAGAATATAAAATTGAAAATTTACTTTTTTGTTTTATGATTATATATTAATATATTATATATGATTATATATTAATAATTAAGTAAAATAATGAATTATTATATTTAATAATTTTTAAACATTACCTGGATTAAAAACTGATATTTGCCTTCTAATATTTTCGAGTTTTGAATGTTTAGTACATAACGAAATATTTCATTCTGCTGAGCTTTTACCCATTTTTCTTCTAAAATAAAATCAAAAGTGGATTCTTTTTTAATAGATTCTGTAGAAACACAATTTAATTCACTAAAAGAATTGTGATACATGACTTTGTTAAATTTTGTTATATACGTAAATTTAAATAATAATACACATAATCATAATTTGAGGTACAAACTGTGAGACGTAAATACAACCTATATGTATATATGTATGTATATAGATAGTTAATGTCATCTACAACCTGACATGACGTTTCTTGCAATGTGATAAAAGTGTTATGATAAAAAAATTAGAATGCAGCAATAGAATATATAATAATGTATATAAATACATAAAAGAGATTTGTGCCATATTCATATTAATTAATTTTTTTATATACATTTTAATATTGAGAATTTTAAAAAAAGGAAATCTTTGAAAACAAAACACTTGCAGAACTTTAATACCATACAATTTTAATACCATTAAATAAAATATTTTTTATGTCCTAACAAATAAAAACGATATTTAAAGTAGTACTTAAATAAAACAGTCTGTATATTACAAATTTGATAAAAGACAGAAAAAAACTAGAGGAAAAAGTTAAATGACAATAATATTTATTTTTCTATGATACACCACTTTTTCATAAGTGGTATATCTAAAAAATAAAATTGTACTTCTTTTAAAAATGAAAATATACATCAAATCATCTTCTTATTGTACATAAAAAGATATTGAATCAAAAATGATACAGGTTGAAAAATATTTTATGAGATATATTATGAGATATATTATTCGATTCCCGAGATGAGTCACGTCGTGGCCTGCGACGATCGGTCCACGTCTCACAGCGTTCGCGTCGCGTTTGACGATTTCAAGAGAGAAAGAGGAAGCGCGAGAGAGATCGAAAGAGAGAATGAAGAGAAAAGATAAACCCTTCCTGAGAACGCGGTGTTGGCGGTGTTGCCACCGGGATAAATTATAATAATCTTGACTGTACATAGAAATACGCGACGCGTAAAACACTCTCACACACACACACATACGCATACACGCGTACACACGTATACGTACACATGCGAGTTAGAAGGAAATTTAGAACGACAAGCTCGCAAAATTTAGCCGATTAAAATTTAAGAAACCCTATGATATATAAATATAAATATAAATAAATATATTACGAGATAATAAATAATCGAGGACGACGCGCGAGAGCGAGTGAATCGGGGAGATAGACAGATGCGAATGAAGATAGAAAGAGAGATGATAGTGTACTTGGAAAAATGGGAGAGAGGGAGAGAGAGGAGGAATATGAGTAGAGCTGAAAAGCGAAACGAATGATGAATCGGTGAATGGGACAACGCGTGAAAGCGATATATGGGTGTGTATTTCAACGTGGCGACAAAGCACATTTTTACGATCCGAGCGTATTTATTGAGTTTTAGCCCCGCAGAATGTGCTCTGTCGCCGAATTCGGACACGTTGCACACGCGAAATAATCACGGTCAGCTGCGAACACCGATCTTGGCACGATGAACCGAGCGCTCCCTCCTCTCGCGGATTCTCTGGTTCCTTTCGACTTTGCCGTCTTTTCTCAGTTACGATCGTTACAAACGGGAGAGCATTGATGTTTGCGATCCACTTTTAGTCGGAAATTCTTGCGAAACGTCTCCGATCGATACGACTGTACCCGATTGTACTCGAGCCGACGGTTCACCGTTACCGGACAAAAAAGTGTTCGCGACTAATCTTCCAAATAGTAATACATTCCATAGATAATGAAAAATGAAGTTAGGGATTCGCGGTTCGTCTAATCAAAACTATCGTTTCTAAAAGAGAGAGAGAGAGAGAGAAGTCGGAATAAATAAAAAAAGAAACGAAACCATCGATCCATTAGATATACATACTACAGTGTTCAAGAACACTGAGTGAACGTACGGGACATCCGATAGAACGTAGACAGAAAAGAAAAAAAAAGGGGGGAGGGGGAAAGAAGAGTATGGAAAGGTAACGAAAAGTAAAATATAATCCTCGACCGTTCGCCGAAATGTGTGCGCGAATGCTTGCGCGATCCGAGTTCCGCATCGTGATTTCGCAGTTGCTATTCGTCGCTCGGGCGAAAAAGAGATCGCGACTCCGATTTCGAGCGTGTTCGTGTCACGCGAAAATTAGCAAAAAAAAAAAAAAAAAAAAAAAAGAGTACGAATCGTTTTTTAAACGTAATATAAATAAATAAATGAAAGGTGAAATTTTTCTCGAGAAAACCTTAATTTTTTGTTCATGCATTTTTTCTTTTGACAGGATAAACTTTGCAAAATTAAAGTTAAGATAAGTAAATTAAGATAAGTCAATTTTTGATTATGTTAAAACTTATCTTCGTGCAAAATGAGATGACTTCCTCTGTATAATGAAGGACACATGTTTCTCTAAATAGTCTAACTACGAAATACAAATACAGCAATTTACATGCTCATGTGTATCACCATGTTCTTTCATCCTTCGTTATCACTCTGTCCAGTTATTTTGTAAAATCGTTTTTTTTCCTGTTATAGAAATTTATACAAACAAGTTAAAGATAATTTTAATTTCACTTAATTTCAGATATCATAGTTAATTCTCGAGTTTCTATTCAGTGTCCTGTCCTTCAGGCATGGCCAAGGATTGAGTCCCGGAGCTGGAGATGTTAAGGAACTGACTAGAGCGGTCAAGAGGATGAGGGGGCATATGCGGATGCACTTCCGGCTCAGATGTGGAAAGAGAGGGTGTCTCAGCGTGACGCTGATTCTTTGAGGAATGCTGCCCGCTTCGCTGAGGTTCTCTCGTTTGGCCTTTTACAGCTGTCGGAGAGATATTAAGAATGCAGATTGTAGGTTTTTAAGGCGTATATTTGACTAAATGTGTATACAATTGTTACGTGAGTCTGGGATGTGTACGGTGTCTCCGTGTCTAGACTCGAACTGACTGACTGAGTGGTTATAGCAGACTGTACGTCTTGTGCTAGGAGACTGACCTTTTATGTGGAGCGAATGTGTCTACATGACTTCTTGGCGCCAGCCAAGAAGCCCTTTGTTTACCAATCTTATCCTTTAAGAAACGTTCCAGATGCTAACTCTGCCTCTCAGGGTAAGACAAAGGTCCCATAGATAAGAGCGTGCCATGGCATCTGGAACTTCTCTGGAGGGTAGAGCATTCCAGGAACCTAGCCTGAGTGTCCTGTTCTGCTCCAGAACAGAGGGAGTTTGCTTCTTAGAGGGCTCAGGCACCTTTATAACAGGAATCTGGGCTGGAGCGAATTTTCGCGGGAATGGAAAGTCGAGCGGATGGTCTCCCTTTCAAAAACGACCGTTGGACTATAGGCCATTGTGTATAATAGATGAGGCGAGCAAGCTATTTGAAAGAATTATAGCGGCCCGTCTCGTAGTTGGATCGGACAATGCCAGGGCTCAATCAGAGGCGGTACAGCTTCCGTACAGGGCGATGCACAATTGACGCAGTCTCCCTTGATGGAAGCATCAAGGAGGAACGTTGATGGTATCCTTGGACATCGTCAATGCTTTCAACATTCTCTCTTGGAACAGAATCAAGAGGGCACTATTAGGTGTTCTATTAGATGCCTCTGTATCTAAAAAAAAATGGTACAGGTATACTTTAGGGATCGGATGGTGGCATCTAGAAATGAACCAAATAGAAATGAATAAATTGAAGAAACTGAAACTCTAGATGGAAAAGAAATTGTAAATATAATAACAGAAAAATATAGTTGCAACTAAAAATACATAATATTTACATATATTTTTTTAACTAAAGTATAATATCATAGCATGTAAAATATTGTTCATGTAAATTAATTATTTCAATCTTTATTACATAGCGTTAATCTTGAATTTTACCAAGAAGTATCCACAAAACACATTATGGTTTATAAAAATATTGATTATAAGGAGGTTAGATTCTAATGTCAACTAGTGATCCAGTACAAAATAAAAAAAAAAAAGAAATTATAGAACATATAACAAATATTTTAGGCTTCACTATCCACGTAAGGTAACAAAATAAAAGAAGTTGAACTTTTACATATAGAGAGAAATTAATAGAATATATTAACCACGAAACTAAGGAAGAAATTAAATAGTTATACAGCAAAACAATAATTCGAAAACAAAGATATAATAAGAGAAAAAACCATTCCAGCAGAGAAATTAAGTAAGAGAAATAGTTAGTATAGAAAAAGAGTAATACTATAAGGGAAGGCTATATCACTAATACTATTCTGAGATGTGAATCACAACTGGCCTATAGAATAATCATAACAAATAATATAAAACTAGGTTAGAGAAAACAATTCAGAAAGCAATCAAGAACAAAATATAAAGAAAAAATAAAAGAGATAAAACCAAAACCAGATAAAACAGATGATGAACTATTGCAGAAATTAATTTAAAAAAAATAATTAAAAAAGAATTTAGAAACAAGAATAGAATAACAAATTAAGAAATAGAGAGAGAAAAGACATCTGCAGAGCAAGATACTGATGTGCCAAAAAAAATAAGAAACAACAGAAAAATGGAGATATTTAGAACGAAAGAAAAAAGAAAAAAATGAAAGAAGAAAGAGTACAAATGTTGCTAAATAATTATAACGTAATCATTCTTACCTCTAAAAATTTAGAAAAATTACGACAAAAAGAAATAGTAAATTATCCATCAAAAAGGATGGCTTCACTATCCAAGGAGCAAGGTATGAAAGGTAGGCAACACAAATGAAAATAAAAAGAAAGAAATTATAATCATAGATAAAGCTAAAATAGTTAATGAACAAATAATACAATAAATTGAAGATATGCAAGAAACAAAAATGAATACCATTGAACAGGAAATTCAAGAGAAAAAAAGATGATGACGAAAATAAAGAAGACACAAGGAAAAATAAACAAAAGTAAGCAAAGTAAATATTTAATAGTCAAATTTGACTAGATAGGATATCGAATAGAAGGGAAAAGAAAAGATAGTAAGCGCAGATAAAAATGGAAATCTAAATCTATTACAGAAACCATTAAATACGGAGACCATTCGCAAATATTTTAAAATAAAAGTTAAAAACGAGATAGATACATAATTCTAAATATTCTGTACAAAGTATTATATTTTGTATAGGATAAACAGAAATTATATGTCACGATCGCGTGGTATATAATTCTGACCTGTGGATAGAGGAAAATTTATTAAAGTTGTAGAATTTATCTTGACTTTGATTTTCAAAGTCAAATTTTTTTATCATTACATCATAGAGAAAAATCTCAAAGGAATCATGGTTTAAAAATGACCAATTGAAAAAAAATAATGTTGAAGTTGCAATCATTCTTAATGCTTCATTTACAACTTGCTTTTCTTTTATATTTAAATTCAATGTAAAGAGCAGTATCGTTTTTCTGATTATATGCTACAACTTGTAGATGTAATATATAATTTCATAACCTCAAAACAGAATCCAAAAATAATTACAGTAATAGTGAGAGACATGACTTGAACCAGCAAACCTATAACTAAAATTCAATTTAGAAATTTTAACCTGAGACAAAGTAGAACAACGCACAAAAGAAGAAGCGAAATGCACTTGTTAAATAAAGGAAAACTGACAGTTCAAATAAAAGAAAAAATCTAATGAATAGAGAGGTAGATGAAGGTTATGGCAATAATGATAGAAGCGAATAAAGACGTATTACTTCATAATAGTCGTATACAGGAAACCGAGAGTCTTCCTGGAATGGTAGGAGTGGGACAAACTTTCTGAGAATAGAAAATCGGGAATAGAAATAATCTTCACAGGTTACTTTAATGCCAATAATTAAGAATGGAACTTAAATTCAACTGGCAGCATACTATTAAAAATAATGAAAAATAATCTACTGAATTTCTGATTACTTTGAACTATTTTCAAAAGATAGATATTCGTAAGGATGGAGATACCATGGGATCGAATCACTAGATAGTAATTTTCAACAGACACAGAGTTTAAAATATAACAAAATACTACTAGAAAGTATAATCTAAGAAAAATATACTAGAAATAGTTGAAAAATAAAAATATTTTGCGTGACATTTCCCGATGTCTTGGAGTTCCTACGTTACTGCGGATTTTCGCGTTGATATCCCCACTGTTTCACTTCGATTTCAATTTCAAACTCTCCCTTCAGCCGGCAACCAGGTTGGGGATGAGTTTCATCTGGTGTCGAGTCCCCACAGTATTCGTTCATTATACAGTCCCGGACAAAATGATAGCATACATGTGCTATCTTTAATTTTTTAGAAATAGCTTAAGTTTTTTTATTTTCAGAAAGTAGTACATAAATGTCACGATGCAGAAGGAAGAAATTTGGTTTGGAATCAGATCGTTCTCTTTGATTTTGACCACTATAAATAACACAAACGGGTAAATTTATAGGGCGAAATGATAGCACACTCATAAAATTTATACGTATAATTAATGTAAAAAGGAAACTTACATATTTATATGTTAATACTAATAATGTGTACATCCTTTGTTCTCAATCATCTCAATCATTCTCTTTGGTAATGATTTATACAAACGTTAGATTGTATTTTGAGATAAATTGTTCCATTCTGCGATAATGGATTTTTTTAACTCCTCTGTGTGTGGTATTGCCTTTCATCTTTATAAATTGCTCGTGCAAGCTCTTTCCAAAAATTCTCTATAATGTTTAAATCAGAAGAGCATACAGGCATCGTAAAAGGAATATATTTTTTTGTTCAAAATACGTTTGTATAATTTGTGCACGGTAAAATGCAGCAACGGTAAAATGACCCATTACAACATTGTCAAACTTTCAATACCGAAATGTGAAGCTAATAACCGCAGACGAATTGACTTAATTATTCTAGTCTATATCAGAAAGCACTGTACGGATTTATCACAACTTTTTTCAATATATAATAAATTAAAACTTTAAAATTATTAATACATGGTTTTATGTATAAATTTTTAACTAACAAAATTTTCAACCATTTTAAATTATTATTAATATTAAAATATTAAAACTATTATATTTCTTCATTTATATATTCCTTATATTACATATTTAAATTTAAATTTTTAACAATTTTATTGTAACTGTGCAGTGCATTAATTATGACAAATAACATAAATTCTATAATTCATTAGTTAAAAATTACGCTTATTATTCGAAATTTTTCTATAAACTACTTTGCCTATCAATATTATGATAATAACAGAACTTTGTTATTTATTTAATATAATAAATATATTTATTTAATATCTTTAATATTTTTTGAGTTTATGATTTGAAGGCGGTCTTAATCGATCTGCTGTGTGATGTGTATATGACGTGCGAACAAGAAACAAACAAAAGAATGAGCTAGAGTCAGTCAACGTGAGAGCGATCAGTTAAAGATTAACAAAAGAAAATCCTTATTATATTATATTTCATTTCCTAATTAATACTTAGTGTTGTATAATATGATACGAATTATATATACCTTATCATTTGAAAACAATATTGGTGTATTTAATATTCGTACGTGTATTCTAACAATTTGAAGATTTAATGAAAAATATAAACATATCTACGGAACATATCTTTATATATCTCGTAAAATTGATCTATCTTGAAATGTGTTTACTAAATTTGGTATAAAGGGGCATATTATGTGATCGATGAATTATATTTTTGCAGATCAAGATTAAACTTATACTTTACAAATGTAGAGATAGTATATCAAGACTAAACTTATAGTTTACAATTTCACAGAACTTTATTAGAACAAGATAGATTTTTCACGCGGTAACTTCTTGACGTAAAAATACGTATATCCTTCTCATATTTGTACTTTGGTCTTTGACCAAACCTGAGAATGGCTCATAGCATGATGAATTCCTAACAAAGTATTTAAAGGGACATAGGTTTCATATTTTCTATTCACAACATACTCGCTGAAGTGGATTCATTCTAAGAAGATTTTGTCTAATGTTGTTCTATTTGTCAGGAAACGAAAATATGAAAAACATAATATTTTAAATTTAAAATCAGGAAAAGGATTTTTAATAAATAATTCTTTTTAATTCTTTTTAATTTCTTTTATTATTTTTAATGAAATTTCTTATTTCTTGAAATATAAATTTATTTATTCTTTATAGAACAGTATAACAAATAAATAATATAAATTTTCTTATTTTTAAAATGTTTTCTTTTTCATTTTGAGCGTTTACTAAATATTTAAAAACAATTAAACTTTTATTAATTGAAAAATAACTCACTTTCCGCTATAATCATTGATAAAGCAAAATCTTCATAAATTATAACTAATTTTTCTAAAACAATATCACGAAACTTGAACGAATTTTAACAAAAGAAATAGAAAAAAATGATACGACTATGTTTTATTTACATGTAGCATGCCTTTCTTTCATCTTCTATTTTATAACGGAGCGATAATGAATAAGAGAATAGAAATAGAAACACTGACAATGAATGAAATAATAGAAAACACTGTGTCATCAACTAATACGTTCCAGCTCTTTAGCTTAAATATTTATTATTGTGCTTTTGTAACTGTTTTTAAATGTAATATTTATATTTAGAATATTTATACGACGAAGATTTGTCGAAAAGAGAGTTAACATTTAATAAATTATATTTATGAAAAGTGACAATATTATTTGCGTGACTTTGTCATTTGTTTTTTTCATATTTAATATACGGATATGAGAATTTAAAAAAATTATTTTTGTTTTATCTAATTCAAATATGAAAGCATTTTCTAGACAATTAAAAATATGGATTAAGTCATTTTTGATATCATTTAAATGATTTTATTTAAATAAAAATTATACTTTTAATTATTGTTTATTACTTATTGTTTAAATAAAAATTTGGCCAAAGATTTGAATGCCGGTAGTTGATATTTCGGGTTGAATCAAATAATTTTAGTTGAGTTCGGCCGGATTCAGAAACATAACGAAAAATCTTATTTCGCTAGTTTAACCATTTCATCGAGTCGACAGACAGAACAATAACAAAAATGTGGCAACCGTGTGAGACTTTTAGGTTTGGCAACTACGCTTTCGCCAGGAAAGATACTTGCCTGTATCTCTTTAACTCGCTTTTCTTTTGTCATTATGCACAATATCGAAGGCGAAGTGAGTGAAACTGTAGACTGACTACTGCCTCACAGATTTCGGTGATTTTTGAATGTATTGTGAAGATATTTTGAATCGTTTTTTTGCCTAATGAGTATGTTAGATTTTGTTTGTCGAGAAAATGGTCGTTCATAGGATATCGATTTCTAAATGATATTTAAGAATCGTTGAAATCAGTGAAGGAATGATTAATCTACAAGTTCATCGGCAATCAGAGTGGAGGAAAATATGAATGAGCAATGTTTTAAACTCATAAAATCTTAATACTAACATATATATCATTCATACTTTATATCATTTTTATTAACAATTTATAATAATAAATGATTTCGGTCGTTGAGAATGCAATTCAGTAAATTCATCTTAACGAGTAACATCGTATTATAAAAAAGAAAATGTGCTTGTGGTATTGTTTAAGAAAATAAATTTGATTTTGAAATTTCGAAACGGATGAATTTTGCAATAAATAATTTACAACGTATAATGTGCTTTTTCATTGCAAACAATATTTGTAGAAATATTTTATTGATAAGTTCAATTTTTCATAAAATCGAGTTTACAGGATAAAGATAATTCAGTCAGGTTGTGAATTTACATATTTATAAATAAAAAAACGGCATATCTAATTATGTTGTAAAAATATCATATTTCAATCAGTTTTTTCTATTATTTTTAAATAGGTGTTAATAGTCAAATATATACTAAATTTTTCATCCCAATTTTCATTAATCTTTGTTCTCAATCTTTATATTCCTCCATTGATAAAGTACCATAACGTTCAATTTAGTGAATAATTTTTGAAACAAAGTTGAATGAAGAAAAGAATGGCGAAAAAAGTTGTACTGCAATATAAGGAATAATTATAAAATTGTATATTCGAAAGAAATGCGGTCCGAATTGTTCGAGCTTGTATTGAATTGCTCGTCCACTCTCGCCTGCCGATCATCGTTCTTTGTCATAAGACTGTAGTCTTATCTCTTCTGGCGATTCTTAGTGTTTATGTTTATACTTGTTCTATTACATGCATTTTGTGAGTGTTGGCTTTATGTGTGTGAATGTGAATATAGTTATGTTGTGGATGTATGATATGTATATGTGTGTCGTGTCTGGTGTGTTGTATTTTGTTTCTGGATGGTGCCCGGAAGAGATATTTGTAGAGAAGAACCCGTGGTGTGAGGCTCTTAAGAGAGAATGTAGCCAGCACAGATTAGTGAAGAAAGAGTGAGAAAGTGAAAGAGCGAGAAATCAAAAGTTTCACCATTGTAAACCTATTTGTATTTGTACAATTATATATTTCATATATTTTTAGTATTAATTCGTCCTCCATTCCTTCCACAGATTCATATATGTACTGTCGAATTTCTTTGCAGCAAGATATCATTGAAAAAAGGCAAAATTTAAATTTTCTATGGTGGATTTCCAGTCATAAAAAAATTCTCATTATTTTTGAAAACGTTTAAATTTTTACAAATTTTGAAAATAAAAATATTTTTAATTTCTCATTTGCTACATAACGTAAAAATATCTTCAAAAAACCAAAAATTCAGAGTAATCAAAGCAAAAGCTATATATATTAAGAAGAATTCAATATGTTTGTTACATAATTTTTTTCACAAATTACTTACGATTTACGACTTACATTTTTAATTATTTTAAAAATTTGCTCAAATTATCCAAGAGCGAATATTTGATATTTCGGAATTGAATCTGATCGAATAATTTTAATCGAGCTCGAGCGAATACCTAAGACTTTGAAACAACGAACAATCATACAGCCATCCATTTTGCTAGTTTCATCAGCAGACCGGATAGGACAGGACCGTGGAACAGTACAAAAATGTGGCAGCCATGTCAGATTTTTAGATTTAGCAACTATGTTTTCGTCACGAAATTCTAAACTATCCCTTTTTATTTTGTTATTCTGCACGATAACAATCGTGATGAAGGCAATCGGAAAGAGAATGAGAATGAGCAGTACTCAATAAGAATATATCATTTTGGATTCGTATAAAATTTCAATAAAGTATGTTAAAATATGTCATTAAATTTTTGACAAAATTGTAAAGAAATTCTATAGTATACTGTAGAATCCACGTGGTAAGAGAGGCACAATCACATGTTGAGGACTACAGTTTCTAGAAGAGATAGGCTGCTTATGTCAAACAAAACGATGATCAGCAGGAAGGACTGAATGGGCTATTTGATGCGAGTTCTCAAACAATTAACCGCAACTATTTCGCATATATGTCAATTATATATTTTACTTTACAAAGTCGTTCTACAAATCCACGTTTTATATTATTTCTTGCACAGTGAATGCCAAATTATTGTGTTCGCTTGACTGCAGAAGATATTTGTGACTACTAACGTGAAATTCAATTCCTTAATAAATGTTTCGTTCCGAAAAAAATTTTACTAGAGTGGATGATTGGAATGAAATTCAAATGATTAAACTTTAATTTTTATGCTCCGTAAGTATATCGATATAAATATTTGATTTCCACCATTTTCATTTTGAAATGTAAAAATGATGTTGAAAAAAATTCTTTCCACTTTCAACGAATTTCCTTCTTAAAATAGTGCAAAAATCGTTAATAAGCCATACAAGTAGTTGATGCGATTTTAAATAATGAAAATAAAAAAAATAATGCAACTTTATCTCGAAAATTTTCTTCATAAAAACAAAAACACAGCAAATATATTTTTATTTAAAAGCTGCATAAAATTTGAAGCATTTCAAATAATATTAACCTTTTTCTGACATTGTACCCTAATATTTTGTTATTCACAATAGCACGTAGAAAAAATTCTATCGTAGAAAAGAAAATCATAGAGATCTATTTAAAAAACAATGTTTTTGTAAGCTTCTTAAACAATGTCTTATTACTAAATTTGCATTTATTTATTATGGTTATTATATGTACATACATATATGTATGTTTGCTTGTCTCTGAATTTAATTCAATAAATAATTTTTTATGAGGAAACGGCAACAGTGTCCACATTTTTTTATTTTAATTTATGTCACCAATAGCTGTAGTGCAATAGTTGCCTACTATAAATCGTTATATAACAGAATGTGACATGAAAATAATAAGGAGGTCAGATGATCCTCGAAACGTGGGACACGAAAAAGCATTGGATGTCTGGTCTATCCTATTAGTCAATACTAGTAGTGCTGTGGTGCAAAACTTGACTCGATATGACAGGATGTAAGACAAAAATGGTGAGGGAATCTTAGAAGCCCGAAATCGTGGGTCGAAAATGTACATTATATATTTAGTATGTTTATTTATATTACTTAGTATGTTAGTTATATTTGTATATTTACTAATCATATACCTCGTCTGTGGTAATATATTTAGGATCATAGTCATTCCTAAAGGAAATAATATGAAACTTACATCAACGTGTTAATTCTGTATAATTTATTCTATAAAAAACGAAGGAAGATATGGAGGTAGTAATTAGATATAGAGATATAGAAGATATAGAGTAGTAATTATTGTATTTGTATTGTCCTTGTCTTTTATCTTTAAATTTTATAGAATATGCATTAATAAAAAAACTCAAGACTCCAAAGTATGACTTCATTTCCGAGTACAATTGATCAGGATTAGTCTAATTTTAAGAGTTAGAGAGTCTTTCGTTCGTTTCATAAAGGCAATCAATTCCTCAGTTGTACACCTAATATCTATATATTATAGAATTATTCAATCACATAGATCAATTGTTCCGTATCAGAGCACGCACATATACATATATACTCACACACGCACTAGTCAAACAAATTAGTCCATACTATTCAAAACCATATTTGGGTGGTCAAACATTATAAAGCATCAGGGTTGATGAGTCAACTTCTACAGACCACGAATGTTTTCGATGAAAGTACAATGCAGTAGAATAAGTTTCACCATTCTATGAAATAATAGGAGCTTATGAGAAGAAAGAAAACTGCTACTGTGTCGTTTTAGATATCGAGAAAGCATACGATGAAATAGCATATTATAATTTAATAAAAAAAACCTAATTAAAAAACTGCCAGAGTGTCTAATACTATATAGTGCATATTTTTATAGTAAAGTAAGCAACGAAAATTAAAAAATAGGAGAATATAAGTATAACGCTTATACAAAACATATTTGAATTAATTACATTAACATTTACGATAGTGGTCAAAAAGTTAATCTAAAAGCTGTAAGTAAATCTATTACATCCATAGATAATATATGAGACGATAATGATTGACCTATGTAGCTGCCTATGATTACCCAACTACGAGTTTCGAACACTGACTAGCATAAGCCGCAAGTGGTTGTGCGCCTAGCGTCGAAGTCCTAGCGATCTTCGATGTTAAGCATGCAGAGTGCGGAACACTGCTAGGATAGGTGTATGTACCGGATTCAGCCTAGCGGATAGTTACAACACAAGCGTCTGAGGTAAGGGGGCGTTGGTATCATCAGCCTGACTGATGATGATGAGTCTAGATAGTGACTGCGAGACGAAACGCCGCAATCTTCGCCGCCTTTTTTCTCTCATTTACCCAAATCCTCCGTTCCTTTAATTCATCCATTCATTATCCATCCTGGGACATCTGAAATCTTTAATAAAGGAGTATAAATGTAAATGTTGTACTTTAAAACATCAAAATTAAATGCCGATATATATAAAAAAATCATTCCTCAGTATATATAAAAACAAATAAAATACGTGTTTTAGAATGCATTAAATGAAATATTAACGCAGGGCCCTCATAAACTATACCATATAAATCATAATAGAGTTGCATAAATCATATAAAGACAAAAATAGTATTCACAATTACTATAATTAATTAAGAGAAAATTCAAACTAAAAGTTAAAAACAAAAAAATAATATATATATTACAATGATCAGTTTACTATGAACAGATATATGGGATAGCTCTATGGAAACAGCTACCAAAAAGTAGAAAAAAATTAAAACAGCACAATCGATATTATTAATCTTCTTTTCAAAGACACTGTATATGCTTTCCATACTTTTTACAGTATCGTTAATTATTTTCAGTAATGCAGTTAAAGGCATCTTTTTGTTTTCTAATTTTTGTAAATTAAAGAAGAAAATGTCATAATAAGTTTCCTTATACGCTAAATCAAATTTTATGCTTCATCTCTTGCATCAAATAATTTTATTACCTATATTAAAAATAATATTGTTCAGAAATGTGAATAATAAAATTGTTATTAATGATGTAAATATTGAAATTTAATTAGAAATTGCAATTATTACCTCTCTAATAATCTTTAAATACTTGAATAGAATAGTGTAGCCAAATTCCTTTCTTTATATTTTGTACTGACTGGCTATGGTTGAAGTGAAAAATTTCGAATTTTTTCTTTATAAACTACTATGCAATAGGAAACATTTAAAAACCAAGGACTAAAAATAACAGTAATCAACAGTAAAGAAAATAACAGTCAGAAATCAGTAACAGAAATTTCGGATATTGAATATTAATCACAAAATACAAAGAAAATGTTTCGAAAAACTATGCAATTAAAAAATTAAACGTTTCAGTTAAAAATGACACTTATACGTGATTGTAAATTTTTTGCGTTCTTAATTATTATTGATGAGGGGAACTCTATTACAGTCGTTTGTAATAATTGTTGATATTAGAAATTTATTTCAGTTGCACACAATTATCATCGATGAAAGAAATACATTTCAATTGCTTATAATAATGTATATTGTTTTGAGTATTAATAATACGTATGATTCCACGATACGATTGTTTTATGATATTCTTATGACAATTTCATTTACATCGCAGTTGTCATTTAATTCTTCCATGGATATTGAATTCCAAAGAAGACACAAGTTTATTTCGCTATAATGTCTATTTCGTTTACTATGTCATAGTTGAATATATGAGAATCGGCGACTAAATGGTGACGCTTCTATATTTTTACAAATATTTATACTTTATATAGACAAAGGGCAAGAGATAAGAGAGATACGTTCTCGTGAATCTTATCGTGACATTTATATTCTAATTAAGCAACGTAATTTATTATTTTGGCTCCAATCATGAAGAACGGGTTGTCATCCAACAATTTACATGTCTCATATATATATATATACACACACACACATAGTAGTATATGTTATTTCAAGAAATAACAAGTTTCGTTAAAACTAAGTAAAGATAACAAAAGATAACAGAAAATAATTATTCACTAAAAATTATGTTTTTAATTTTGTTCCCTAAATTTGAAATCACTAACATACATAGTTAACATATAACGAACAATATTATAATGTATAACGTATAAAATTTTACGTTATGATGTACGTGTGACGTATTACGTATAATGTTCTAATGTATAGCGTACAATGTACAACGTTATAACGTACATATATCGTATAACGTTATAACGTATAACAGATAACCAAGTTTCATTGTATAGCGTCATATATTCATCATATAGCGCATAAGGCATAATGTTTCAACGTATATCGCACAGCGTATAAATTCGAGCGTTTAACGTATAATGTATAAGGCATATTTAGCGACATACAACGTAACATATAACGTATGAAGCGTATCGTACAACGTATAACTTATTACGTAATAAAGTATAACGTATAATGTTGAAACCTATAACCTATTACATTATAACGTTAAACGTAAAACGTATATCGTCTGATGTATCAGGTATGAAATATTACGTTTAACATATACGTTATAACGTATAACAGATAACCAATAACGTACAAAGACAAACGTACAGCGTGTAACGTATAATGTATAATGAACGTTAACGTATAACGTATAACGAACAACGTACAACTGTCGTAATGTTTAACGTACACCGTACAACGCAAGACGAATAATGTCTAGCATACAACGTTATAATGTATAATTTTCAACGTATAACGTTATAACGTGTAACGAACAAAATTATGATATTAAACGTATATCGTATAACATATAACATGCAACGTATAACGTGTAACGTATAATGTATAACGTATAACGTGTAACGTATAATGTATAACGTATAACGTGTAACGTATAATGTATAACGTATAACGCATAACGTATAACGTATAACGTATAACGTATAACTCTAACGTAAAACTCATAGCCTCCTGAATCAAACTCAGGCGGCTATGAGGTCCAAAACATAAAAAGATATAAAATAAGAGCATAAGCCTCTAAAAGGGGAAAGTATTCGAATAAAGAGTTAATACACGGTCAAAAAAAAAAAAAAAATGAAAGAGAAAAAAGATGATCAAAAGAGAAGCATCATCAATGAGCTATGGCTCGACCTGCGAACACTTTCGACCGAATTTAAAAAAAAATGTCCCTATCGTCTTTATGTTGACGACCTTCTCAATTCACTAGAGTCATCGGTTGGAAATAACGTTTTCGCCTATGCGGATAATCTTCTCGTCGTCATCGAAAGAGACGGCAGGCGAGAGTTAAAAGAAAAAGGGCAGGGAGTAGAAGACTTAATTAGAAAATGGTGCACGTCGGCGAAGTTAAAATTGTCAGTGCAGAAGACGGAAGGAATTATCTTGAAAAGCGGTTTTACAAACAGGACACCGATAGGTAGACGGGGAGGAGCGCGACCAGATCGGAATCGTAAGCCGGTCCGCTCTTCGAAAACGGACTTAGCCAGAAGGCCGCCGAATGTTCAGCTGATCATGTTCAAGCGCGAAGTTAGATTTGGGCGTTCACTTCGGCTATCAGATGATCATGAGTGCGCACTGCTCACACCTAGGGATCAAAGTCGGTAAAATATTTGGTAAATTAGCTAGATTAGCTGTTTGTCGGTGTGGATTTCGGTATGACGCGCTTTCAACAATTTATCGCGGCGTGTTCACTCCCATAGTGGAGTACGCAGCCTCCGGATTCTGCACGGAGGCAAAATCGAGGAAGCTACGTGCAACACAGCGACAGGCTCTCCTGGCGTTATCGCAGGCGCAATCCTCAATCTTCTACTCTAGAAACAAAGGGCCCTCTCCAATCTTCGAAGAGGATGGGACGCCGAGGTCGGCAAGGAACGAAACTAGGGACATTAGACAATTGATGAACAGCCAGGTGTGCAATGTGTGGCAGACCAGGTGGACAGTTTCCCATAGGGGCCGTACAACGCACGCCTACTTCAAGGATGTCGTATCAAAATTGAATTCGAGATGGATGACGCCATATTACCACTACACTCAGGCTCTCACTGGACACGGAGTCTTCGGCTTGCATCTTCGCGAGCGTCGAATAGCCGCTAACGGGAGATGCTCGTGCGGTGCAGAGGACGACACTGTTGCACATTTTCTGTTGGAGTGCCCAGTGTACGATTCGCAAAGGAAGGCTTTGCAAGATATCGTTCCGGCTGGGATGTGAAGATGGCCAGAGGCGGCGCAATTTTTCGTCTCGTCTCCAGAGTCATTCCGCATCTTTGTCGACTTTTGCGAGGAAGCCCTGTACTTAAAGAGCTGTGAGCAGGAACATATTACTTAGGCGACGCCCCGGACTAGATTAGAGTCGATCAATAGGACTTCTTCGGGGTTAGCACACTTGCCCTGAGTCTGACAGGTCGGGCATGGCGAGGCGACACCTGTAGCACTTCGCAGGCAGTTGTCCCATCGGGCGCTCCACACACTGCGGCGTCATTGGCCCACGGACCAATCGACCATTGTTCACGCTCAACGCTGGGAAACCTTATTCATTTCCCGGTGGTCAGAGTGATGTGGTGGCGTGCACGCGTGAGTCCGCCTCCCAGTAGTTCCCCGTGGATGCGTTACCGAGCCGGCTCGGTGGCGTAACTAAAGGACTCATCCACGGCGTAGGAGGTCATTGTCTAGATGACAGTATCCTCTGGGCGGGTACGGATGTAGAATGCAATTGATAGTGTGGTATGCGTGTGTCTTGAAGACTGTCGTGTGAGGAGTGCATGTGAGTGGAGAACAGAACAGCGTAGCGTCGAAAAAACCAAAGAGCGTAACGTCGAGCGAGGAGTGTCGTGCAGAGAAAAAGAGGATAGCGTCGAGTAAACAGCGTGGCGTCATAGCGTAGTGTCATAGCGTGAAAATTAGCGTAGTCGTGAAAATTAAATAATATTTTTGTAATTAAATAATATCCTTTCTGTTGCCTACCAAACATTCCTACATAAAATTGGGGGCCCCTCCGGGATTGTAAAAGTGCAACTGTAGGATACAGTGACAACAGGAAGAACAGTGTGGAAATATTTTCATTTTTTTTCCTTTTTGAGAGTGTGCGTTGTGACTATTGGACCATTAGAACAATTAATATGCAGTCGACATCAGAGTGTGCATCAGATCTCACAGTCGCGGAATTCAAGGAGAAGTTGAGATCACTGGGCCTAAAAACGGTAGGAAAAAGGAACGAGCTTGTCTGTCGATTACTGAATGCGGACCCATCGGGAACTTGTGTTCGTGAGGAGAGCGAGACGTAAGAAATCCGTAAGAGACATCCAAGGCGACATCAGAGACGAATATCCCAGAAAGATCCAGAGATGACAGTCTAATAAAGAGGATGGACGAGTTTGAGAAATTAGTTCAGGTCATTACTGTGGGATTAGCTACGATGCGACAAGAATTTGGAAATATATAATCAGCTCAGTCAGCAACTGGAGAGACAGAGATGTTGACTAGAAACAAGAGAGCCGACGAGAAACAAGTGAGCCCGACGCAAAAAACATGGAACGTTTCAGCGATAGCAGACTATTTGGCCGAATTTACAGGAGAATTCGATGGGTTATGATAGGTGGGAGAAACAGCTGAAGTTACTAAAAGAAACATCAGTTAGATGAGGAGGAAACAAAAAGACTAGCAATTTTAAGATTGAAAGGTAAAGCTCTAGAATGGTTCCATTCAAAGCCAGATCATGTTGCCATGTCAATAAACATGCTGCTACAAGAGCTGCAGAGCATGTATCGACATTATCCAAACACAATTGTTATGCGTAAAAAATTCGAATCGCGTGTGTGGAATACTACAGAAACTTTCAATGAATATGCGCATGATAAAGTGATAATGGCTAATAAGTTATACATTAGCAAATACGAGTTAGTGCAATATTTAATAGAGGGAATTCCTGATCCCAATCTATGGAATCAGATTCGCCTACATAAATTTAAAACGAGGGCTGAGATATCGGAGACGTTTGAAGACATGTGGTTGCGAGGGCCGACCATTTCAAGAGGAGTCCGGAGTTCAGGTGATAACGTTGCTGTTTCATCGTCAAGAATAAGGGAAAATAATTCGAGAGGAGAATTATATAGTGAACAGGTAATGTGCTACAACTGTGGTGGTTTAAACCATATGAGTAGAAATTGCCCGACGAAAGAAAACGGTGTAAAGTGTTTCGAGTGTGGCGAGCGGGGTCATATCGCATCGAGCTGTGTGAAGGGTGTGCAGCGTGTGTGTGCATAATAGGTAACTACATCGTCTCACAGGTACAGGGAAAAAAATGTAAAAAAGACATTACGATAAATCGCTATCAAATGACAGCATTGATCGATACCGGAAGTGACATTGCGTTAATAACCACAGATCAGTACGTTAAAATCGGATCGTCGAAGCTACAATCTAAAGAAATTATATTCCGAGGGGACGTGATAGAAATAATACGTTAGGTGAATTTGTAGCAAATCTAATTATTGAAAACAACCACTACAACTGTCGTGCAAATAGTTTCAGAGCATGTCATAGAGCATAAATAGGTACAGATTTTCTTGATAAAGTTGAAATTAATATCAAAGGAGGAGACATTTCTATATCACCTTTGTGTAAAACACATCGAGAGAGTCAGGAAACTGCTGAGATACTTCAAATAGATGTGGTTCAATACGATGACTCTCATGAAGTTGATATACTAACTTTGAGCACAGAAAGACAATAGAAACTATGATTTCCGAATATCAACCTTTTAAAATTAGAGACGTAGATGTGAAAATGTCGATTTTGCTGACGGATGATGAGCCAGTTTATTAAAGAGCAGGACGACTGACACCTTCTGAGAGAGAACTTGTTAATAACCAGATTCGAGAATTGATGGATGAGGAAATCGTACAGTCTTCTTTTCCTGAGTATGCCAGTCCCGTTGTTTTAGTTAAAAAGAAAAATGAATCTACAAGATTGTGCATCGATTACCGAAAATTAAACACTAAAATAATAAAGGATCATTACCCATTAATAGAAGATCAGCTAGATTTGTTGCAATTTGCGAAATTTTACCGTACCCTAGACTTAAAAAATGGAATTTTCCATGTTCAGGTGGATGAGTCGAGTAGGAAGTACACCGCATTCATAGTCCTCGATGAACATTATGAATTTCTAAAAGTCCCTTTTGGCCTGTGCAATTCATCTTCGATATTTCAAAGATACATAAATGCTATCTTTAAAGATCTGATTTGCAATAAAATCGTTTTAACGTATTTAGATGATCTCATCATACCATCTGTTAATTTTGAAACCGGTTTAAAAAACCTTAGAACTGTACTCAATGTTACAAGTGACTTTGGACTGAAGATAAATTGGGAAAAATGCCGCTTTTTACAAACTGAAGTTGAATTCCTAGGACATATTATTGCTAATGGAAAAATTCGTCCATCTGAACATAAAACAGACGCTGCAAAAAAATTTCCTGAATCTACCTCTATACGACAATTGCAGAGTTTTTTTAGGATTAACTGGTTATTTCCGAAAGTTTATTCCACGATATTCTATAATTGTGCGACCCTTGACAAACTTGTTGAAAACGAACACAATTTTTGTATGTAGCGAGAAAGAAAGAAATGCGTTTTTCGAATTAAAGAATGCGTTAGTTCACAAGCCTGTTTTATACCTATATCGTGTGAATGCAGAAACTGAATTACATACAGATGCGTGCATGTTTGGTTTCGGTGCGATTTTGTTGCAACGAGGATATGATAATGCGTTTCATCCTGTTTACTATGCTAGTGACAAAACCACACTTGCTGAACAAAATTATAGTAGTTATGAGTTAGAAGTGCTGGCTATTGTCAAAGCACTTAAAAAATTTAGAATATATTTGCTAGGTATATCCTTTAAGATTATAACGGACTGTCGCGTGTTTACTCTAACCATGCGGAAAAGAAATCTATGCGTTCGAGTAACGATTTGAGTGACATTCGGGAGCGAATGTCCGTTCAGGATGGTCGAATGTAAGAGGTCATTGTCTAGATGACAGGGCGGGTATGGATGTAGAATGCAACTGATAGTGTGGTGTGCGTGTGTCTTGAAGACACAATCCAGCAGTGCCAATGCTCCGAGGCACTGCTGGAGTTTTCCGTGCCCTCTCACGAAAGCAGTAGCATAGCTGGTGGTGGATGGAATAATGATGTTGCGTATGCTCCTCAGGGACGAGGTCGCAAAGCGTTGTGCCGGTTCGCCGGACAGGCTACACATTAGTTGTTCCTATCTACTAGTGATCCCGAGGTACCCAAGCCGATACATGCAAATGCGCGTGTGCCCGCATATGTTTGTATGTCTGGTATCTTGCATGTGGTCCTGAGCTACGGCTTAGCACGCTAGAGACCGAGCGTAAGCTGGTGGCCCCCGCTGGAAACCGTTCACCCGTGGAGGACCTTCGGGAAATCCCGGGTGAATGGGCTAAGTGGCCCACTTCCCGTATGGGACCGTCTTCCAGGCTGATGATTCTCAAGTGATGAAGCTTGAGTTTTTCCTTGCCCGCCGTCTATACCGTCGGGGCGTGACTTCGCAGTAGTTATTTTTGCGTATGCCCTAAGGATGAGCACATGTTCGATCGCTTGCGCGCAAGCTAAGATTCGAACGAAACTGTCCCTATCTAGTGAGATCCAAGATGGCGGCCATGCATGTGGAAGCGTTTACGCCGCTCCGTGAATACCCGCAAAAAGTAACTGTTTAAAGCGCTCGGTATTCAAGATTAACGCATAGTGCACTCAGCTAATAGAAATGTGCTTGTGGCCGCGATTTTGTGTCCGGGGTGCCCGTGGTCATTTCGAGAACGGTGGAAATAGCGAACGGTGTGACAACGCGACCCTCCTTCGACACACCGTCACATGTATTGCGCGTACCAGTGAATATAGGATATGGTTATATGTGTCCACATGTGTGTGGGATTATTGCGGGCATTCTAAATGCTGAACGGCCAAAATCGCTGCAGTGAAAGCGAAGTTATTAATTTTTAAATATTTTAATTGCCACGTGGCGGCGAGGGCGCCCATCTTGGATCCACGCGTACGCGGCTGACAGCGAGGCATTCTCGCCCCGGTGAGTCTGTGTTCAAATTCTACTTCCCTCTTCTCCTTTTTCTCTCCTTTTCTTTTCTGCTTCTTCTTCTTTCCTTTTCCTTAAAACTACAAAATTAGAAATACAAATTAATATTGAAATTAGAAATGAATTAGAATTCTCTTTTCTTTTCCTTTCTTTTTTTCCCTACCTTTCTTTTCTTTTGTCCTCCTTTCTTTTTTTTTCGTTTCTTTTCTGTACTTCTCTTTTCTTTTCCCTTTTCCTTTTCTTTCTCCACTTTCCTTTCTTCTTTTTTCTTCCTCTCATTCCTTACCTCTTCTGCTATTTTTTCCTTCTTCTCTTTTCCTTTCTTTTCTTTTCTCCTCTTAAATCTTAAATCTTAAATCTTAAATCTTAAATCTTAAATCTTAAATCTTAAATCTTAAAACTATAAATCTATAAAATAAAAAATTAATTCATGAAATGCCTTTGCCTTTGCATGAACGTTGGATCATCTTTCCGTCCTTCCCTCCTTTCTTTTATTTTCTTTTCCTTTCTCCCTCCTTTTCTTTCTTTATTCACCCTACCATTTCCTTTCCTTCCTCTTACTTATTGTACTTCTTTTCTTTCTTCTTTCTTGTCCTTCCTTTCTTTCTGTACTCACCTTACCTTCTCATTTCCTTTCCCTTATTTTACTTTATTATTATACTTTAATTATTTTATTACTTTATTTTATTTTATTTTATCTTATCTTATCTTATCTTATCTTATCTTATCTTACTTTAGTTTACCTTATTCTATTCTATTTTATTTTATCTTATTTTATTTACTTTCTTTTACTTCATCTTACTTTATTCTACTTTATTTCATTATATTTTATTTTATTTCATTTTATTTTATCTTACTTCTTTCTTTCTTTTCTTCCTTTTCTTTTCCCTTCTTTTCTTTCTTTACCTACCTTACCTTTTCATATCCTTCCTCTTATTTACTTATCTTACCTTATTATTATACTTTAATTATCTTATTATCTTATTTTACTTTACTTATCTTATTTATATTATTTTATGTTACCTTATTTCATTTCATTTCATTTCATTATATCTGTTTTATTTCACTTTATCTTACTTTATTCTACTTTATTCTAATTTATTTTATTACATTTTATTTTATTTCATTTTATTTTATCTTCTTTCTTTCTTTTCTTTCTTTACTCACCTTACCTTTTCATCTCCTCCTTCTTATTTACATCACCTTATTATTATACTTCAATTATCTTATTACCTTATTTTACTTTACTTATTTTATTTTATCTTATTTTACTCTACCTTATTTCATTTCACTTCATTTCATTTTGTTCGGGAGAGGGTGCCATGCTGCAATACCCACGGACTGGATATAGGCAATGTTCGGGGAAAAATTTATTGATTCTCTAAGTACCCTTAGCTGGCCTGTGTCGACAGAAAACCTTGGCCACGTGGCTGCACTTTCTTCTAAGCAAAGAAACAACAGGACCCTCGACCGTGGATTGATGCATGGCACCATCTTCCCTGAACACGTGAAAGCACGGTCCAGCGAGAGATGACTCAGGATGGCAACGGGTATCTGGCCCTCCGTGCCCCACCCTGGACCCGCGATTTTCGAAGCCGAAGCAAAGGGGAACCGAAGACGTTCGGGCTTTCCTTCGGCTTCAAAACAGAATCTTTCCGACTTTCGGCAAATCAAGTTCGCTCTCTCGCGACACAGATTATCACGAGGGACAACCCCTAATACTCAGCGTGCGAAAATTCATACAGTCCACCCTTTACTGATCCCGATCGCGTCTCGCTACTCATGCGCACATTTCATTTCATTATATTTATTTAATTTTACTTTACTTTATTTTACTCCGTTTTATTTTGTTATTTTACTCTATTTTTTTTTATTTTATTCTATCTTACTTCTCTCTTTCTTTTCTTTTCTTTTCTTTTCTTCTCCCTTCTTTTCTTCCTTTTTGTCACCTTATCTTTTCATCTCCTGCCTCTTATTTACTTATTTAATTTTACCTTACTATTATACTTTAATATTCTTATTACCTCATTTTACTTTACTTATTTTATTTTAGATTATTTTATGTTACCTTATTTCGTTTTATTTCATTTCATTATATTTATTTTATATCACTTCATTTTACTTTATTCTATTTGATTTTATTTTTCTCATTTTACTTTATCTTTTCTTTCTTCTCCTTTTTTTCTTTCTTTACTCACCTTACCTTTTCATCTCCTTCCTTTTTATTTATTTATTTTTTATTATCACGCTTTAATTATTTTATTACCTTATTTTTTACTTTTTTTTATCTTATCTTATCTTGCTTTATCTTATCTTATTTTATTTTATTTATTTTTATTTTTGCTTTCTTTTATTTTTACTCTATTTTATTCTATTTCATTTTATTTTATTTTCACTTTATTTTTTGCCTACTTCTTTTCTTTCTTGTCTTCTTTTTTTTTTCGTTTCCTTTCTTTCTTTCTTTTTTACTCACCTTACCTTTTCATCTCCTTCCTCTTATTTATTGTACCTTATTATTATAATTTAATTATCGTATTACCTATTTTATTTTTTGCTTATTTTATTTTATCTTATTCTATTTTTACCTTATTCCATTTCATTTCATTTCACTTCATTTATTTTATTTTTACTTTATTTTATTTTATTCCATTTCATTTTATTTTATTTTTATTTTATGTTATTTCATTTTTACTTATCTTACTTCTTTTTCTTTCTTTTCATTCTTCTCCTTTCTTTCTTTCTTTACTCACCTTACCTTTCCATCTCCTACCTCTTATTTATTTTAATTTATTTTACTTTACTATTACACCATCATTATTTTACCTTATTTTATTTTATTTAATCTTGTCTTATTTTATTTTATCTTATTTCATTTTATTTACTTTATTTTATTTTACTTTATCTTATTTTATTCTACTTTATTTTTATTACATTTTATTTTATTTCATTTTATTTTATCTTACTTCTTTCTTTCTTTTCTTTCTTTTCTTTTCCTTTCTTTTCTTTCTTTACTCACCTTACCTTTTCATCTCCTCCTTCTTATTTACATCATCTTATTATTATACTTCAATTATCTTATTACCTTATTTTACTTTACTTATTTTATTTTATCTTATTTTACTCTACCTTATTTCATTTCACTTCATTTCATTTTTGTTCAGGAGAGGTGCCATGCTGCAATACCCACGGACTGGATATAGGCACGTTCGGGAAAATTTATTGATTCTCTAAGTACCATAAAGCTGGCCTGTGTCGACAAAACCTTGGCCCACGTGGCTGCACTTTCTTCTAAGCAAAGAAACAACAGGACCCTCGACCGTGGATTGATGCGTAGCACCATCTTCCCTGAACACGTGAAGGGTCCAGCGAGATGACTCAGGATGGCAACGGGTATCTGGCCCTCCGTGCCCCACCCTGGACCCACGATTTTCCGCGAAGCCGAAGCAAGGGAACCGAAGACGTTCGGGCTTTCCTTCGGCTTCAAAACAGAATCTTTTCGACTTTCGGCAAAATCAAGTTCGCTCTCTCGCGACACCAATTATCACGAGGGGACAACCCCTAATACTCAGCGTGCGAAAATTCATACAGTCCACCCTTTACTGATCCCGATCGCGTCTCGCTACTCATGCGCACATTTCATTTCATTATATTTATTTAATTTTACTTTACTTTATTTTTACTCCGTTTTATTTTTTGTTATTTTTACTCTATTTTTTTTTATTTTATTCTATCTTACTTCTCTCTTTCTTTTCTTTTCTTTTCTTTTCTTCTCCTTCTTTTCTTCCTTTTTGTCACCTTATCTTTTTCATCTCCTGCCTCTTATTTACTTATTTAATTTTACCTTACTATTATACTTTAATATTCTTATTACCTCATTTTTTACTTTACTTATTTTTATTTTTAGATTATTTTTATGTTACCTTATTTCGTTTTATTTCATTTCATTATATTTATTTTATATCACTTCATTTTACTTTTATTCTATTTGATTTTTATTTTTCTCATTTTACTTTATCTTTTCTTTCTTCTCCTTTTTTTTCTTTCTTTTACTCACCTTACCTTTTCATCTCCTTCCTTTTATTTATTTATTTTATTATCACGCTTTTTAATTATTTTATTACCTTATTTTACTTTATTTTTTTATCTTATCTTATCTTGCTTTATCTTATCTTATCTTATTTTATTTATTTTATTTTGCTTTCTTTTATTTTTACTCTATTTTTATTCTATTTCATTTTTTTTTTATTTCACTTTATTTTTAGCCTACTTCTTTTTCTTTCTTGTCTTCTTTTTTTCTTTCGTTTTTCCTTTCTTTCTTTCTTTTACTCACCTTACCTTTTCATCTCCTTCCTCTTATTTATTGTACCTTATTATTATAATTTAATTATCGTATTACCTATTTTTTTTTTTACTTATTTTATTTTATCTTATTCTATTTTTTACCTTATTCCATTTCATTTCATTTCACTTCATTTATTTTTATTTTACTTTATTTTATTTTATTCCATTTCATTTTATTTTATTTTATTTTTTATGTTATTTCATTTTTACTTATCTTACTTCTTTTCTTTCTTTTCATTCTTCTCCTTTCTTTCTTTCTTTTTACTCACCTTACCTTTCCATCTCCTACCTCTTATTTATTTTAATTTATTTTTACTTTACTATTACACCATCATTATTTTTACCTTATTTTATTTTATTTAATCTTGTCTTATTTTATTTTATCTTATTTCATTTTTATTTACTTTATTTTATTTTACTTTTATCTTATTTTATTCTACTTTATTTTATTACATTTTATTTTTATTTCATTTTTATTTTATCTTACTTCTTTCTTTCTTTTCTTTCTTTTCTTTTCCTTTCTTTTCTTTCTTTACTCACCTTACCTTTTCATCTCCTCCTTCTTATTTACATCATCTTATTATTATACTTCAATTATCTTATTACCTTATTTTACTTTACTTATTTTATTTTATCTTATTTTACTCTACCTTATTTCATTTCACTTCATTTCATTTTGTTCGGGAGAGGTGCCATGCTGCAATACCCACGGACTGGATATAGGCACGTTCGGGGGAAAAATTTATTGATTCTCTAAGTACCCTTAAGCTGGCCTGTGTCGACAGAAAACGCCAGCCGCGTGGCTGCACTTTCTTCTAAGCAAAGAAACAACAGGACCCTCGACCGTGGATTGATGCATGGCACCATCTTCCCTGAACACGTGACACGGTCCAGCAGAGATGACTCAGGATGGCAACAGGTATCTGGCCCTCCGTGCCCCACCCTGGACCCGCGATTTTCCGAAGCCGAAGCAAGGGAACCGAAGACGTTCGGGCTTTCCTTCGGCTTCAAAACAGAATCTTTCCGACTTTCGGCAAATCAAGTTCGCTCTCTCGCGACACGAATTATCACGAGGGACAACCCCTAATACTCAGCGTGCGAAAATTCATACAGTCCACCCTTTACTGATCCCGATCGCGTCTCTCGCTACTCATGCGCACATTTCATTTCATTATATTTATTTAATTTTACTTTACTTTATTTTTACTCCGTTTTATTTTGTTATTTTACTCTATTTTTTTTTTTTTTTTTTTATTCTATCTTACTTCTCTCTTTCTTTTCTTTTCTTTTCTTTTCTTCTCCCTTCTTTTCTTCCTTTTTATCACCTTATCTTTTCATCTCCTGCCTCTTATTTACTTATTTAATTTTTTTAATTTTTACTATTATACTTTAATATTCTTATTACCTCATTTTACTTTACTTATTTTATTTTAGATTATTTTATGTTACCTTATTTCGTTTTATTTCATTTCATTATATTTATTTTATATCACTTCATTTTACTTTATTCTATTTGATTTTATTTTTCTCATTTTACTTTATCTTTTCTTTCTTCTCCTTTTTTTCTTTCTTTACTCACCTTACCTTTTCATCTCCTTCCTTTTATTTATTTATTTTATTATCACGCTTTAATTATTTTATTACCTTATTTTACTTTATTTTATCTTATCTTATCTTGCTTTATCTTATCTTATCTTATTTTATTTATTTTATTTTGCTTTCTTTTATTTTACTCTATTTTATTCTATTTCATTTTATTTTATTTCACTTTATTTTAGCCTACTTCTTTTCTTTCTTGTCTTCTTTTTTCTTTCGTTTTCCTTTCTTTCTTTCTTTACTCACCTTACCTTTTCATCTCCTTCCTCTTATTTATTGTACCTTATTATTATAATTTAATTATCGTATTACCTATTTTATTTTACTTATTTTATTTTATCTTATTCTATTTTACCTTATTCCATTTCATTTCATTTCACTTCATTTATTTTATTTTACTTTATTTTATTTTATTCCATTTCATTTTATTTTATTTTATTTTATGTTATTTCATTTTACTTATCTTACTTCTTTTCTTTCTTTTCATTCTTCTCCTTTCTTTCTTTCTTTACTCACCTTACCTTTCCATCTCCTACCTCTTATTTATTTTAATTTATTTTACTTTACTATTACACCATCATTATTTTACCTTATTTTATTTTATTTAATCTTGTCTTATTTTATTTTATCTTATTTCATTTTATTTACTTTATTTTATTTTACTTTATCTTATTTTATTCTACTTTATTTTATTACATTTTATTTTATTTCATTTTATTTTATCTTACTTCTTTCTTTCTTTTCTTTCTTTTCTTTTCCTTTCTTTTCTTTCTTTACTCACCTTACCTTTTCATCTCCTCCTTCTTATTTACATCATCTTTATTATTATACTTCAATTATCTTATTACCTTATTTTTACTTTTTACTTATTTTATTTTATCTTATTTTACTCTACCTTATTTCATTTCACTTCATTTCATTTTTGTTCAGGGAGGTGCCATGCTGCAATACCCACGGACTGGATATAGGCACGTTCGGGGAAAAATTTATTGATTCTCTAAGTACCCTTAGCTGGCCTGTGTCGACAGAAAACCTTGGCCACGTGGCTGCACTTTCTTCTAAGCAAAGAAACAACAGGACCCTCGACCGTGGATTGATGCATGGCACCATCTTCCCTGAACACGTGAGAAGCACGGTCCAGCGAGATGACTCAGGATGGCAACGGGTATCTGGCCCTCCGTGCCCCACCCTGGACCCGCGATTTTCCGAAGCCGAAGCAAGGGGAACCGAAGACGTTCGGGCTTTCCTTCGGCTTCCAAAACAGAATCTTTCCGACTTTCGGCAAATCAAGTTCGCTCTCTCGCGACACAGATTATCACGAGGGGACGACCCCCTAATACTCAGCGTGCGAAAATTCATACAG
Organism: Melipona beecheii; assembly: GCA_032399605.1. Lineage (NCBI taxonomy): Eukaryota > Metazoa > Arthropoda > Insecta > Hymenoptera > Apidae > Melipona > Melipona beecheii. Next base: position 26,806 of record JAUCMO010000500.1, on the reverse strand, counting down.
TCCACCCTTTACTGATCCCGATCGCGTCTCGCTACTCATGCGCACATTTCATTTCATTATATTTATTTAATTTTACTTTACTTTATTTTACTCCGTTTTATTTTGTTATTTTACTCTATTTTTTTTTATTTTATTCTATCTTACTTCTCTCTTTCTTTTCTTTTTCTTTTCTTTTCTTCTCCTTCTTTTCTTCCTTTTTGTCACCTTATCTTTTCATCTCCTGCCTCTTATTTACTTATTTAATTTTTTTTTTTACTATTATACTTTAATATTCTTATTACCTCATTTTACTTTACTTATTTTATTTTTAGATTATTTTATATTTACCTTATTTCGTTTTTATTTCATTTCATTATATTTATTTTATATCACTTCATTTTACTTTATTCTATTTGATTTTATTTTTCTCATTTTACTTTATCTTTTCTTTCTTCTCCTTTTTTTCTTTCTTTACTCACCTTACCTTTTCATCTCCTTCCTTTTATTTATTTATTTTATTATCACGCTTTAATTATTTTATTACCTTATTTTACTTTTATTTTATCTTATCTTATCTTGCTTTATCTTATCTTATCTTATTTTTATTTATTTTATTTTTTGCTTTCTTTTTATTTTTACTCTATTTTTATTCTATTTCATTTTATTTTATTTCACTTTATTTTAGCCTACTTCTTTTCTTTCTTGTCTTCTTTTTTCTTTCGTTTTCCTTTCTTTCTTTCTTTACTCACCTTACCTTTTCATCTCCTTCCTCTTATTTATTGTACCTTATTATTATAATTTAATTATCGTATTACCTATTTTTTTTTTACTTATTTTATTTTTATCTTATTCTATTTTACCTTATTCCATTTCATTTCATTTCACTTCATTTATTTTATTTTACTTTATTTTATTTTATTCCATTTCATTTTATTTTATTTTATTTTATGTTATTTCATTTTACTTATCTTACTTCTTTTCTTTCTTTTCATTCTTCTCCTTTCTTTTTTTCTTTACTCACCTTACCTTTCCATCTCCTACCTCTTATTTATTTTTTAATTTATTTTTACTTTACTATTACACCATCATTATTTTACCTTATTTTATTTTATTTAATCTTGTCTTATTTTATTTTATCTTATTTCATTTTATTTACTTTATTTTATTTTACTTTATCTTATTTTATTCTACTTTATTTTATTACATTTTATTTTATTTCATTTTATTTTATCTTACTTCTTTCTTTCTTTTCTTTCTTTTCTTTTCCTTTCTTTTCTTTCTTTACTCACCTTACCTTTTCATCTCCTCCTTCTTATTTACATCATCTTATTATTATACTTCAATTATCTTATTACCTTATTTTACTTTACTTATTTTATTTTATCTTATTTTACTCTACCTTATTTCATTTCACTTCATTTCATTTTGTTCGGGAGAGGTGCCATGCTGCAATACCCACGGACTGGATATAGGCACGTTCGGGGAAAAATTTATTGATTCTCTAAGTACCCTTAGCTGGCCTGTGTCGACAGAAAACCTTGGCCACGTGGCTGCACTTTCTTCTAAGCAAAGAAACAACAGGACCCTCGACCGTGGATTGATGCATGGCACCATCTTCCCTGAACACGTGAGAAGCACGGTCCAGCGAGATGACTCAGGATGGCAACGGGTATCTGGCCCTCCGTGCCCCACCCTGGACCCGCGATTTTCCGAAGCCGAAGCAAGGGGAACCGAAGACGTTCGGGCTTTCCTTCGGCTTCCAAAACAGAATCTTTCCGACTTTCGGCAAATCAAGTTCGCTCTCTCGCGACACAGATTATCACGAGGGGACAACCCCCTAATACTCAGCGTGCGAAAATTCATACAGTCCACCCTTTACTGATCCCGATCGCGTCTCGCTACTCACGCGCGCGAACATTGGTCCTTCGAGCCGGTTTTGCGAATCGGTTTGGATGCTACGGAGTGCACTCTATTAGCGAATAGCGCCACAGGAGCAAACCACGGGTCCCGTAGCAGCCGTTTCCAGTGGTCGAGGTCAGCCACAAGGATACGATCGCGGACAGGCCACGTTCGAACGTCGCAGAGAGCCATCTCCAGGGCAGCTACTTCAGGAAGAAGGACTGCACAATCAAGGCTCGGAATCGGAGATTCTCCGCTGGTCACTAGAGTACAAGGCCAGCGTTTCCGTCACCCATTGCTACCTTCCTACGGTGATTCGAGTTTCATTCATTGTTTGACTTGCGCGGACCGGTAGTTCTGATCTCCAACAGCTGATATTTGAGCGCAGCCGCGTCAAGGCAGCTCTAACGCGGTGCAAATCCCTCTATTGCAAGCGAGGCGAAAACGAATCGACTCACTCCTTTCAGGAGTGACTCGACAACATTCGTCACCTGCGACAACGGTTCGCAGAGATTCACGACCGCATAATCGAAATCGTTGCGGGGACCGCTGACCAAGAATCTCACAGAACGGTGCTGTGACGAGTTTGATGAGACATTTTACCAGTTAATACGCGCGATTCGAAACCGAATAGAGAGCTTGCAAGCTTCAGCGACTTCAAGCAACGCACGATCCCAATAAGTAGCGTCCGCGTCCCCGGCTACTTTCAATACACTTCCTCAAACCAGGTTAAACGCTATCGCGCTACCCGAATTTTACGGTTCACTGGGGAAATAGGTCTGTTTTCGTGACACTTTCGGCTCCGTGGTATATCGGAACGAGTCCCTAACCAACATCGATCGTTTCCATTACCTAAGATCAGCGATAAATGGCGAGCACGCTCGCGCTCTCAAGACACTCCCAGACGACGGCAGTTACGAGGCTGCCTGGAAAGCGCTACGAGGACACCAACGACCGTTGATTACCACTTAGATGCGCTATTCGATTTAAACATTTTCCGCCAGGAATCGCCGATCGACTTGAGGAAATTAATCGACGATGTCAACAATCACACGAAAGCCTTGACATCACTAGGCCAAGCGGTAGGCAAGTCGAATGCTTGGCTGACACGCATCATAGTCGGAAAATTAGATACGCAGACCAAACGAGAGTGGAGAAGACGCGTTTCCGAGGCAGACAGAGCGAAGACATTCTCCGCTCTAATCGTTTTTCTTGAGCTTCGACTTCCCGCAGATTCGTCACGCAACGGGAGCGTAAACCTGCCGTGCTAAACGCGAACGAAGTCAAATGCCCGCTTTGCTCCGACAATCATTTATTGTCGCGGTGCGAGTGATTCAAGAAGCTGACAATAGAACGCCGCCGCGAAAGCGTGAAGGAGCTGCGCGTATGCCTCAGTTGTCTTCGACCTGGATATGGCGTCAAAAGGTGCACGAGCATTGAGTGCCAGGTATGTCAAGTGAAGCACCACGCCCTGCTGCATCAGAGAACTCGGGATCGGACACGAGCAGAACACCGGAGGACACGGAAGCAGGACGGAGCGACGGCTCCAACCCGTCCCAGACGTACGCGGCCGCTAGCGCAACTCCGCTTGAACACGTGCTGCTTTTTACGGCAGTGGTTAAGGTTACCTACAGCCGGGGCAGAATCCATGAAGGCAGGGCGCTTCTCGATCGGCTCGCAGATGAACATCGTAAAGGAAGAGTTCGCGAGGCGCCTCGGATTGAAGTGGGACGCGATGCGAACAATTTCGGATGCCGCGTCAAGGGCAAGGTACAATTGCAGATAGCTTCGCGCTGCAGTGACTACAAGGGTGATTTGCCGTTTCTGGTCATGCGTAACTTGACCTCGGAAACTTCAACTTTCAAGCTCGCCTTCGTCACACTCCCCATTCCATCACATCTAGTCCTCGCCGACCCGCAGTACTATGTTTCGCGTTGATCTGATCATCGGCAACGGTTACCTGGGCGAATTGAGGTGTGCAGGACATCACCGGTTGGGCGCGGAATTGCCCTGGCTTTCGGAGACGCAACTAGGATGGGTACTTGGAAGTCGCATCCGCGCGGATAGCGGATCTCTAGCTCTCACATGCAATCTTATCACGAACGAACATCTCGACCGGCAATTAACGCGATTCTGGGACATTGAAGTAATCCCGGTCGACGGTGTCCCGATCAATCACCCCTGCGAGGAACTCTTCACACGAACGATCGTTACGGAATGCCTCCGGTCGATACAGCGTCACCATTCCACTCAACGATAAGCTCTTGGAGCTTGGCGACTCCAGGCTCATGGCTGAAAGGCGGTTCTTCAATTTGGAAAAGAAATTGTCACGGTCACCCAACTTGCGTTGCTAATACGTCGGATTCATGCGCGAGTACGAAACCCTCGGTCACATGACCAAGATATCGCGCGATGCTGCTACAAGGAACTCTTACTATTTACCGCATCACACCGTCTTGAAGGACAGTAGCACCACGACTAAGATTCGCGTCGTCTTCGATGGCTCTGCCAAGACAACCAGCGGAATTTTTATCAACGACGCCCAACTGGTCGGCCCAGTTGTGCAGGACGATCTGCTATCGATACTGATAAGATTTAGACAATATCCGGTCGTAATAAGCGCGGACATTGAGAAGATGTATAGGCAGATTCTCCCCTGATCAGGCCATTTCAGCGCATTGTTTGGCGGGAGTACCCTTCCCTCCCCCTAGCAGCATTTGAATTGAACACTGTCACTTACGGTATTGCGGCGGCATCATACTTGGCCACCCGCACAAGTCGGCATCGTAGCCCGTCATGATTTCGCCGTCGCGAGCAGCGTGATCCAGAACGATTTCTACGTGGATGATCTCCTGACCGGCGCAGAAACCTCCACGGAGGTGGGACAGATCAAACGGGACCTGGAAAAGATTTTACGAAAAGCGGGATTCATTCTTCGAAAGTGGGCCTCGAACAAGACCGCAATTTTAGAGGAGAATTCGGAAGCGACGGTTCCCATCGCGCCAGATGCGGAAACGAGTCCTCGAACTCTCGGGCTATTATGGGCTCCTGCCTCTGACATACTGAAATTTCCCGCTAGCACTTCCGACACGAAGCGCGTGATAAAACGCGCGATCCTGTCCCAGCTCGCTAAAATATTTGATCCTCTCGGCTTGATAGCCCCCATCGTCGTAACCGCGAAGCTCCTGATGCAAGCTCTGTGGCGATTAGGATCATCGTGGGACGAATCGGTGCTACAGCATCTCCTCACGGAGTTTCGCAACTTCCAAGCGGACCTCTCAGCACTAAGCTAGTTATCAATACTTGGGTATTAACGCGAGCTTCCGCGAAGATAGAAATTCACGGGTTTTGCGACGCGTCCGAAAAGGCATACGGCGCCTGCGTATACTTGCGAGATACCCGAAGAACTGGTTGTAAGCTGCATCTCCGTGGAAATAAGAGACGAATCGGAACTCGAGGTGCTTCGGAAGTACTCGAGTTACTCGCGGCTAATCCGCGTCATCGCGTACTGCCTCAAATTTTACCGTGCGTTGAGGCAGCGCATCAACCGCAGGTGCGCAGGTGAAAGCCAATCACCTGAAGCAATCCCGGATATCGCAGGACAGACCTTGGCGACTCAAGATTTGAATTCAGCCGAGGCTGTCATCATCAGGATCGTCCAGAAGCAGGCCTTCGAACGCGACATGAATGTACTCAAGGTAGGCCGAGACAGCCTCTCGAATTCGCTACGCCCCCTGGATCCCCTCCTGGACGACGAGGAATTACTCCGCGTAGCTGGTAGACTCGCATTCGCGGACTTAAATTACGAACAGCGGCACCCGGTGATTCTCCCCAAGGACAATCACATAAATAGGTTGATAATTCAGCGAGAACACGAGCGCATGCTGCATGCAGGGCTCGAGTCGGTGCTATCCGCGATTCGAAGAAAGTACTGGCCCCTTACGGCCAGGAGCATGATACGAGGCATAATCAGGAAGTGCGTACGCTGCAGTCGGATTAGTCTCAAAAATGCCAGCTCCCCAATGGGGCAATTACCGTGGGCAAGAGTAAATGTCCAGAGTCTCTTCCACTCCACGGGTGTCGGCTATGCCGTGCCTTTCTACGTAAAGGACAGGGTGCGATCCAAAACCGCCACGAAGGCATATCTGTGTTTGTTTGTATGCTTGGCCACGAAGGCCGTCCACTTGGAATTAGCCGTGGATCTCACCACCGAAGCGTTCTTAAAGTGCTTGCAGAGATTCCTAGCGCGAAGGGGAGTGTGCAAGGACATTTATTCCGATAATGGTAATAATTTCGTCGGGGCGCGGAACGAAATGAGAAAAATAACGGCATTCCTCAGGGTAAACCACCAAGTAATCTCGAGATGCGCGGTCATGCAAGGTGTCGATTGGCATTTTATTCCTCCTCATGCTCCTCACTTTGGAGGGCTGTGGGAGCGCTGCATCAGATCCGCGAAGCAACACTTGCTGCGGATGGTCGGAGAAACGCGACTGACTTTTGACGAACTTTACATCGTTCTGACGCAAGTCGAATCATTTATGAACTCCCGACCATTGCATTCTTTGTCGTCCGATCCCTTGACTCCTGGGCACTTCCTGATCGGACGCCCAGGTCCCGATCACCGCGCTCTCATATCCTGACGTCACCGACGTCAAAACTAATCGCTTGAGTCGTTTTCAACGGCTTCAAGCCATGCAGCAGCATTTTTGGAAGCGATGACAGGCCGATTATCTCTATCAACTGCAGCAGCGGCATAAATGGAGGTCTTCCACTTCGGAGCGGTTTGGAGTAAGCACCATGGTGCTGAAAGACGAGAAATTGCCGTCACTGCGATGGAAACTCGGCCGAATCACGGCCCTACACCCCGAGAAGGATGGCATCGCCAGAGTCGTATCCATCAGAACAGCCGACAGAGACGTGAAACGTTCCACGACTAAAGTGTGCATCCTACCGGTGGACGAAGGAGGAGGACCTGCAGTGAACTAAAGGAGTCATGAACTCATGTTAAGCGTGTGCATGTTAGAATTACATTTTGCGTAGACCGCGCGACTCGTCCTTACGTCATCGATATATAATAACTATCTGTAATCTTTCCGTAGTGTACTCTTGTATTTAGCTTAGAACGCGAGGCGTTCAAGGCGGGCGGTATGTTCGGGAGAGGTGCCATGCTGCAATACCCACGGTCTGGGTATAGGCACATTCGGGAAAATTTATTGATTTTCTAAGTACCTTTAGCTGGCCTGTGTCGACAGAAAACCTTGGCCACATGGCTGCACTTTCTTCTAAGCAAAGAAACAACAGGACCCTCGATCGTGGATTGATGCATGGCACCAGCTTCCCTGAACACGTGAGAAGCACGGGCCAGCGAGATGACTCAGGACGGCAACGAGTATCTGGCCCTCCGTGCCCCACCCTGGACCCGCGATTTTCCGAAGCCGAAGCAAGGGGAACCGAAGACGTTCGGGCTTTCCTTCGGCTTCCAAACCAGAATCTTTCCGACTTTCGGCAAATCAAGTTCACTCTCTCGCGACACAGATTATCACGAGGTGACAACCCACTAATACTCAGCGTGCGAAAATTCATATAGTCCACACTTTACTGATCCCGATTTCGTCTCGCTACTCACTCAGCGCGTGAACACATTTCATTTCATTATATTTATTTTATTTTACTTTATTTTATTTTACTCTATTTTATTTTATGTTATTTTACTCTATTTTATTTTATTTTATTTTATTTCACTTTATTTTAGCCTACTTCTTTTCTTTCTTGTCTTCTTTTTTCTTTCGTTTTCCCTTCTTTCTTTCTTTACTCACCTTACCTTTTCATCTCCTTCCTCTTATTTATTTTACCTTATTATTATACTTTAATTATCTTGCTACTTATTTTATTTTAGTTATTTTATTTTATCTTATTCTATTTTACCTTATTCCATTCCATTTCATTTCACTTCATTTATTTTATTTTACTTTATTTTATTTTATTCCATTTCATTTTATTTTATTTTATTTTATAGTATTTCATTTTACTCATCTTACTTTTTTTCTTTCTTTTCATTCTTCTCCTTTCTTTCTTTCTTTTCATTCTTCTCCTTTCTTTCTTTCTTTACTCACCTTACCTTTCCATTTCCTACCTCTTATTTATTTTATTTTATTTGACTTTATTATTACACCTTAATTATTTTGTTACCTTATTTTGTTTTATTTTATTTTATCTTACTTCATTTTATTTACTTTATTTCATTTTACTTTATCTTATTTTATTCTACTTTATTTTATTACATTTTATTTTATTTCATTTTATTTTATCTTACTTCTTTCTTTCTTTTTTTTTTTTTTTTTCCTTCCTTTCTTTCTTTACTCACCTTACCTCTGCATCTCCTTCCTCTTATTTACTTATCTTACGTTATTATTATACTTTAATTATCTTATTACCTTATTTTACCTTATCTTATTTATATTATTTTATGTTACCGTATTTCATTTCATTTCGTTTCATTATGTCTATTTTATTTCACTTTATCTTACTTTATTCTACTTTATTTTATTCTATTTTATTTTATTCTATCTCATTTTACACTATCGTACCTCCTTTCTTTCTTCTCTTTCCTTTCCTTTACTCACCTTACCTTCTCATCCCCTTCTTCTTATTTACTTATTTTATTTTTATTTTACTTTATTACTATACTTTAATTATTTTATATCTTACCTTACTATACTTTATCGTATCGTATCTCATTTCATTTCATCGTATCTCATTTTATTACTTTATTTTACTTTATCTTGTTTTACTGTACTTTATCTTACCATTCTATAGTATTTCATTTCACTTATTTTACTCTATATAACTTCCTTTCTTTCTTTTTCCATCCCTCTTCACCCTCCTTTCTCTATATACTTACCTTACCTGTCCATCTCCTTCCTCTTATTTACTCTACTTTAAAACTATACTATAATTATCTTACTACCCGATTCTATTTTACTTTATTTTATCTTATTTCATTCTATCTTATTTCTTTCTATTCATTTAATCTTACCTTATCTTATTTTATTCAATTATACTCTATTCTACTGCATTTTATTTCATTACCTTATCTTAATCCTTTTCTTCTTCTTTTCCTTCCCTTCTTTCTTTACTCACTAGCCTCCTTCCTCTTATTCATTTTACTTTGTCATTATACTTTGTCATTATACTACTAATTACTTTATTACCTCGTTTCACCTCATTTTAATTTACTTTATTTTATCTTATCTTATACTATTTTATCTTATCTCACTCTATTTATATTATTTTACTTTGTTTTATTTATTCTATTGTCTTCTTATCCTATTGAATTCCATTTTATCTTATTTTATTTCATTTTACTCTATCATACTTCCTTTTTTTCTTTTCTTTCTTTTCCTTTCTTTCTTTCTTTACACACCTCACCTTACCTTTTCATCTCCTCCCTCTTATTTACTTTATTCTTACTTTATTATTATAACTTAATCATTTTATTACCTTATTTTATTTTATTCTGTTTTATCCTATTTTATCTTATTTTATCTTATCTTATTTTAGTTTGTTTTATTTTATCTCATTTCATTCTATTTACTTCATCTTACTTTATTTTATTCTACCTTATTCTACCTTAATTTACTTTATTTTATTTCACTTCTTTTTATTTTATCTTACTTCTTTTCCTTCTTTTCTTTTCTTTCCCTTTTTTCTTTCTTTATCCACTTACCTTTTCATCGCCTTCCTATTAGTTACTTTACCCTATTATCATAGTTACTTTATACTTAATTACTTCACTATCTTATTTTACCTATTCTATTTTATTTCATCTTATTTCATTTTATCGCATTTCATCTTATTTCAGTTATTCATCTCATCTTATTGTACTTTACTTTATTTTATTTTATTTTCTTTTATACTATTCTATCCTATTTCATTTTATTCTATTTAATTTTACCTTATCTTACTCCTTTACTTCTTTCTTTCTTTTCATTTCTTTCTTTCTTTGCTCAGCTTGCCTTTTCACCTCCTTCCTCTTACTTATCTTACTTTATTATTATACTTTAACTATTTTACTACCTTATTTTATTTTATTTTATTTTATTTTATCTTATCTTATCTTATCTTATCTTATACTATTTTATCTTACTTCACTTTATTTATCTAATTCTACTCTATCCTATCTCATTCTATTTTATTTTATTTTATCTTATTTTATTTCACTTTACTCTACCGTACGTCTTTTCTTTCTTTTCTTTCTTATTCTTTTTCTTTCTTTCTTTTCTTACTCACCTCACCTTACCTTTTCATCTCCTACCTCTTACCTTACTTTATTTTTACTTTATCATTATACTTCAATACCTTTTCTTATTTTATTTTATTTTATCTTACCTTATTCTAGGTATCTTATCTCATTCTATCTACTTTATTCTATCTACCTTATCTTACTTTATTTTATTTTATTTTATTTTATTTTATTCTACTTCATTTTATTTTATTTTATTTTACTTCATTCTATCTTATCTTGCTTCTCTTCCTTCTTTTCTTTTCTTCTCTTTTCCCTTCTCTCCTTTCTTCACTCACTTACCTTATCATCTTCTTCCTTTCATCTATTTTACTTATTATCACACTTGATTATCTTACTACCTTACTTTATTTTACTCTATTTTATCTTATTTCATTTTATTTTACTTCATCTTATTTCATTTACTTATCTTACCTTACATTACTTCATTTTATACTACTTATCCTACTTTATTTTATTCCATTTCATTTTACTTTATCTTATTTCTCTATTTTTCTTTCCTTCTCTTCCTTTCTTCCCTTCTTTACTCACCTTACGTTTTCATCTCCTTCCTCTTATTTATTTTTCCTTACTATCACACTTTAATTATCTTATTACTTTATTCTATTACTCTATTTACTGTATCTCACTCTTTCTTATTTATTTTATTTTATTTATTTTATTTTATTTTATTTAATTCTATTTATTCTATTCTATTTTATTTTATTTTATTTATTTTATTTTATTTTATTTAATTCTATTTATTCTATTCTATTTTATTTTATTTTATTTTATTTTATTATACTTTATTTTATTTTATCTTATTTTATTTTATTTTATTCTATTTTATTTCATCTTATTTCTTTCTTTATCCCTTTATTTCTTTCTTTTCTTTCTTTCTTTCCTTTCCTTTCTTTTCTATCCTTCTCCTTTCTTCTCTTTTTCTTTTCTTTCCTTCCTTTCCTTTTCTTTTCTCTTTCTTCCTTTCTTCTCTTTTCTTCCTTTCTTTTCTATCCTCCCTCTTTCTTCTCTTTTTCTTTTCTTTCCTTGCTGTTCTTTTCTTCTCTTCCTTCTTCTCTTCTTCCTTTCTCATCTCTTCTTTCTTTCCTTTTCCCTTTCCTTTCTATCCTTCTGTTCTTTTCTCTTTCTTCTTTCCTTTTCCTTTCTTTTCTTTCCTTTTCCTTTCTTTTCTTTCCTTTCCTTTTGATTGAAATTATTTAAAAGTGATTTAAAATTAACAGTATACAATGAAACCGAATAGAATACGGAACACACGATGCTTCTCGGCCGACGGGGTTGCGTCTGCTCGCCGCGGAGCTCGTTTTGTTTTCTCTTTACTCCTTACAGGTACAACTCACTAGCAATATGATTCTCATGATGGCACACTCCAGACGAAAAAACTCCGGAGGTAAACTAGCCCCCATTCGGATCTCCGGGCGGGGGCGCGTCTGGGGAGTGTCGTCGTGGCAGTGAATGAGAGGAACCAATCTCTTCGGTCCGCGGGAGCCCGACGCGAAAGAACGGCCGCACCAGTCGTCGAGGTGCGGTGCCGCCCGACCACGCGTTCGATGTCTGCCCTTCTCCGTCAGAATCACTGCCAGACCACGGTCGGGCGCGCTTCCTCTGTCGCGCCGATGACTGTGCGGCCCAACGAGGCTTGTGGCCTTCGAGCCATCGTCGTATTAGAGGATATTAGGACCTCGTTACTACAACAACGACCAGTAGTTCGCCGATCCCAGCGGATAGCCGCGAAAAAATCCGAGTATAGCTCCGCGAGCAGTTCCGTGTGTAGCTCCGTGAGTAGCTCCGCGAGTAGTTACGCGATTAGATCCGCGATTAGTCCCGCGAAGGCAACCCAGAAGTCAACATCCGAAGTAGGAACTAACATAGATACCGGTAATAGCACCGCGTTTAGCCATCAGGTCGTACCGCCTTCGTTTCCAAAACCAATTCTAGCCGCGCCGGTCTCCAGGAACGTGAACGCGAATGCCACCGGAATTAGAATAAGAATCCTGCAGCTGAACATGCAGAGTTCACCTGTGGTTACGGGAGAAGTGCGACAGCTCGTTGCCAGGAGGTGTGTTAATCTTGCTACTGCAGGAACCATACGCTGGAAAGCTTGGCGCGAGCGGCACTGTGCAAGGGTTAGGAACCGGAGTTGGTGTGGCTGCCGCTCGCTCGCAATACCCGTGGGCGGCGGTGGCTCTCTCCAATCCCAACTTCGAGAACATTTTCGTGTCTCAACTCCTCATTGCTCGTGCGCGGAAGTGCTGATTCCCGGCTTCTCATTCTACGTCGCTTCCTGCTACTTTCAGCACAGCGACGAGATCGAGAAGCACCTCAGGCATCTCGAAAAAAGTCCTACATTCTCTGAGGGGGAGGAGACTCTTAATTTCGATAGACGCTAACGCGAGGTCGTCACTCTGGGGCCCCCAGACCTCTGACGAAAGAGGTGTCCAGGTCGAGGAGCTCATCGAAGTGTTTGGCCTCCATGTTCTGAACGACGCTGTGCAGTTGCCTACCTACTGGATGCCCAGGAGGTCGTCATACATCGATGTCATCCTGGCGTCATCCGAAATGTTCCGATTCGTCGGGAGCTGGAGAATGAGGGGCGACTGGACGAGCAGCAATCACAACGCCGTGGAAATATGTTTGGGGCCGAAGGCCACAACGGCTGAGAGGTCTGTCAGGAACAGGAGGTTCGACACTCGCCGTGCCGACTGGGACCGATACGCCGAAAGTCTGGCCGATCACTCTCGATCGAGGCTGGAGGACCTCAGACTCGGAAGATGTAGAAAGGATGGCGTCCGCGCTTACAGGTGTCATTGTCGACATGCCTCGCAAAAGGCTCTTTGGGCGATCCAACCCGTGGTGGATAAAGGAACTTACAAAGATAAAAAAAGAGCGTATACCGGCAAAGACGCGAGCTCCAACTATTGTTCTTTCATACTTGTGAGCTTAATAGGCCGCAAGCGTGCTTGCTCCTGCTCTGCCGTGCTCAGGCGTGTGCCTATTCCCGGTGGTGTTGGGGTGCGTAAACCACTGCGAAGAGTCACGTCTGTAGATGTTGTGGACGGCGGTCTTGGAAAAACCCCCTCTTCAACGCCTAAGTATCAGCAGAGGAGTAGACCGTCTTATACAGGAGGTGACCCACTTAGCCGTTTGGCCGGAAATCCACGAGGGATTGACGGCGAAACGTTGTCCAGCGGGATCCACGGGGAGGCGGAGTCACCAGCTTGCTCGGTCTCTTGCAGGCCCGGTTTTACTGGTTGTTCAACAGCGCTGATGTTGCTGCACTGTTTACCGTGTCCGCTCACGGCTGTTAGGCCGTGCCTGCGCAACTTCCACGGTACTGTTTCCTCTCTTGTACTATCTCACTTGCTTCGATGTCGTATTTCCCTGGTCGTTCTCTTTTTGAGTACACTCTCCGCAAATCTTGTCAGGTGTTCTATTGTGTTTCTGCCCGATAATTCGGCCAGAGTACACGGCCATCTTATGCCCAGGTTCCCAATTTCGTCAATCATTTTCACTCTCTCAGTTTGTTCTTCTATGCAGTTGTAAATAACGTGCTCTACCGTGTCGGTTAGGCTGCAACGGCAGAGGTCTATCTCTGGTAGCTTGAATTTATGTAGCGTGCTGTTTATCTGGCCGTGTCCTGTTAGTAATTGTGCGGTGTAGTGGTTGAATCTGATGTTTTTCATTTCTAGTCTTGCCCTCACTTCCGAGAAGAATCTCCGAGTTGTATTTCCGCGGTCAGACCTACTCCATTCGGTCTGCCACATGTCAAGCATTTCCTCGTGAATCCTTCCTTTGATTTCTTTTGCCTTGCCTTCGTTATAGTGTTGGGGTTCCGGTCTGTGTTGAAAATTTTCTATTGATATTTCCTGGTTCTTTCGCAGGTGGTAGAGCGCTATTATTTCTTTTATGATTAGGTTTATTGGCGGCTGGGCTGCCAGCACTGCCAGGGCGTCGTTGGATGTTGTCCTGTATGCCCTGGTTATTGCAAGCAGCGCTTGTCTTTTGGCGCTTCTGAGTTTTCTTATATGGTGTACTGTAAGCCTGTCCACACAGCCCGCGGCTGCGTAGCAGAGAATTGGGAGCATTAGTCCTTTGTATATTGTTCTTATCGTCCTTGTGTCTAGTCCCCAGTGTCTTCTGGCCAGGCTAACGAGGCCTCCGAACACGTTTCTTATTTTGGCCGTGACGTAGTTGACGTATGGAGTCACGTTTAGCCTTGGGCCGAAGTGGACACCAAGGTATCGAACTGTGTGCTTCATTTTTAATGTGGCTTGTCCTATTTTAATTGTAGGCGGTCTCTTGATGTCCAGGAAGCCTTTCAACAGTATCATTTCAGATTTTTTTGTTGAGAGCTCAAATTTCACCTTCTCACACCACTCTGAGAGTTTCCGTGTGCCCTTTCTCTCAATTTCGGATCTCGTGTCAGCGCTGATCACTACTATGAGATCGTCGGCGAAAGCGATCGTTTTGTTACAGTCGCTGCCCACGATCTCGATTGCATCGTCGAATATTATGTTCCAGAAAAGGGGGCCCAGGACTGAACCCTGTGGGCACCCCTTCGTGACGTCTTTCTCGGCGGATGCTGTGTTAACTACGATGGTGGCTTTCCGGTCGTTGAGATAGCTGCTGATGAGTCTGTAGAGATTTCTCGGGCAATTCCTAGTCTTGAGGTTTCCCAGGATATTTGGCCACCAGACGTTATCAAACGCCCCGGATATATCAAACAATAGACCCACCGCATATTTCCCTGCATATTTCACCGCATATTTTTGCTGTTTTCCACCTTATTCTTTGCACTTTTGTCACAAAAATGCGGCCACGAGCACAGTTTCACAAGCTGAATTCACTGATCACTAACTTTGTTCCGATCACTTTTAACCGGTACTTTTGCCGACTATTGACGGAGCGACGTGAACGCGTCAGTACACCTCGGCGCCATCTTGGACACTAGTAGATAGGGACAGTAACGTTCGAGTCCTGACCTGCGCACTGGCATCGAACATGCGGCCTCGCCCAGAGGGCATATGCAAATAACTACCAATCTACAATCCAAACCAACTACGAAGAGTCACGCTCCGACGGTGTAGGCGGCGGGCAAGGAAAAACCCAAGCTTCATCACTTAAGAATCATCAGCCTGGAAAACCGTCCCATACGGGAGGTGGTTCACTTAGCCCATTCACCCGGGATTTCCCGAAGGTCCTCCACGGGTGAACGGTTTCCAGCGGGGACCACCAGCTTACGCTCGGTCTCTAGCGTGCTAAGCCGTAGCTTAGGAGCACGTGCAAGACATCTGTTTACCAACATATACGGGTGCACGCGCATTTGCAATTTCCGGCTAGGGTACCTCGGGGTTGCTAAGCCCGTGCCTCCTGAGTACAGGCGCAAGAGGCCCCTGAGGGAAGTAGATAGGGACAGATAACGTCCAGGTATTTAACGTGCCCGTATCCACTAAGAAGGTCTAACAGACACGGCCCCCATGGGCCGGGATCGAGTTACGCCCGATCAATGCGTTATTGCATACACAGTAACTACCAATTCGCCCCCAGAGTGCAAGTTCCGGGAACAACCATGGTCGGGGCTGGACCTTTCTAGACATCCCTACCGGCTATGCAAGCCGGGGCCTGAGCTGTAAATGCAGTTCGTCCGTCGGGGCGTACACCGGACCCTAGCCCTGATTCGGGCTCCACCAACTGCCCCCGGGAGTCCAACCCAATTGGTCAACGACGGAGAAGAAACCCCCCTCCGTGGGCTTATAATGTCAACCCCCTTGGTATCAGTGACTTTGCCATACTGGTCGTACCCTTCGCAGGTCCCCATCTGCTATCCATTGAGCTTCTTGCTCGTCTTCGCCTGGGTGGGCCAATTAGGTTCCGTGGGGTCATTACTCCCCAAGGCCTTCGAACTAAGATAAAGGCCCGGTAACCTATCCTGCGGACCCCAGAACACCCCACACTCACATCCCACGCAGTGCACATTGTCTTCTCTTAAACGCATTCACAAACAAACACACAAAAACTTTCATAATTAGACTTACACTCCAAAACAGCACTTACATCCAAACTTCCTTCCATATTTACTTTCATACCGTATGCACACTAATATCTTCATACATTTCACATTCAACCAATACATGTTTCCAATCTTCACATTCAGCACCACACGCACATCTTTCACTCTCATTCAGTCCACGTTCATACAAAAATTTATTCAAGCTTCCATGCCCAATGAGCAGGAAGCACACAATCACACTTGGTTCAAAGCCGGCATTACATTCTGCAAACCTCACATTCTTAATATGCTCATACGTCACTCTCCCTTTCATACTCTCATCCTACCGGACTTGCCACCAAACATACACTCTCTCCTTCACCAACTTCACACTTTCTTGCACACTTCTTCCATTCAACTCATCTACACTCACTAACTCGTTGTCATGCACACTCCATTCGTTCTTCAACATACACACAACACCACGCCTAATACACTCAAGGTCCCAAGGTGGTGTGCCCACCAACACTTGCATACTCTCTGTCGACACATTCCTACACACATTCACACACGCACCTAACACAACTCTCTGACACCTATTCAACAATACTCTCGCATACCCATGCTTCAACACATCACACCAAACACTCGCACCATACAAGGCGCAAGCGACGAACAATCCCTTGTAGATCACTTTCATCTCTCGCTTTCTCATACCCCTTTCGCACCGTAACGCACGCCTTATTTGCCCTACAACTTTCACACGCAGCCTCTACATGTGAAATTTAAAGTTCATCCTTTCACCCACCCAGATTTCCAGGTACTTCACACATTCAGCGTACCTTAAGGACTTCGCATTCATTCTAACAGTCGGCCGTCTATTCGCAGCCATACTGCCTTTCAACAGCATCACCGCCGTCTTGCCCTCAGATACCCTAACTCCAACATTTTCTCCCCATTCACACACAATTCCCATCCACGGCACCGTTCTATATCAGACAGATTGAGCTTGTGGAGAGTGGTTCTTATACGTCCATGGCCTGTTAGAATTTGTGCTGTTTTGTGGCTTACTCCTCTGTCTGATTGCAGCAGACGCATCCTTACGCTCGGAAAGAAGGACCGCGTGAGTCTACCTTTTCCGGATACATGCCATTCCGTCTGCCAGAGGTTGGTCGATTCTTCCCTTATCCGTTTCCTTATCTGTGTACCTTGTCCTTTATTCATTCCTTCTCCTGAGGGAATGTATCTGAAGCCGCCTATTTCGATTTCAGTGTTCTTGCGAAGACAGTAGCACGCTATCCGTTCCTTAACCCTTTCGCTACGAGTGTCGCCTATAGGCGACATCCGCGTGATACCACTTAACATCGATAGGCCGTGCTTTCGCAGTCTCTATGCGTACTGAACATCGAGATCAAGCCAGCTTTTGCCCTTTTGCTCTACGCGAGGTTTTCTGTCCTCGCTGAGCTGGCCTTTCTGTCCTCGGACACCCTGCGTTATTCTTTGACAGATGTACCGCCCCAGTCAAACTCCCCGCCTGGCAGTGTCCTCGAATCGGATCACGCGGGAGTATACTTGGCGATCGGCCGGGAAGGCCTCACACCACTCTTATACGCTTGGCTCTAGAACACCGTGACAACCGGGTCGAAACACCGGCGCACGCGCTCCGCCCAACCGAGTAAGTAAAGAAACGATGAAAGTAGTGGTATTTCACCGGCGATGTTACCATCTCCCACTTATGCTACACCTCTCATGTCTCCTTACAATGCCAGACTAGAGTCAAGCTCAACAGGGTCTTCTTTCCCCGCTAATTTTTCCAAGCCCGTTCCCTTGGCAGTGGTTTCGCTAGAAAGTAGATAGGGACAGAACCTATCGGAGATGATTTAACGTGCCCGTACCTGGCATGAAGCCCTACCAGACACGGCCCCCACGGGCGTGGAACCGGGAGTACGCCCGATCAACGCGCTCCCGCAAAAACGGGAGCTACCAATTAGCCCCAGAGTGCAAGCTCACGGGGCCAACCTTGGTGGGCCGGGACCTTTCTAACATCCCTACCGGCTTCTGCTAACCGGCCAGCGAGCTGAGTATAAGCGCAGCTCCCCCGCCGAGGCGGTAACGCCTCTTGCCCGCGATGTGGGCTCTACCACTGCCCCCGAGAGTCCAACCCAAACGGCCGGCAACGGAGGGTTGCCCCTCCGTGGGCTCACCACCGGCGCCCTCGGTACCAGTGTTTGGGTCATACTGGTCATCCCGTCACAGAACCAATCTGCTTCCCATTGAGGTGCTTGCACACCTCGACCTGGGTACGGCCAACTCAGATACGTGGGGGCGTCACTCCCCAAAGGCCTCCGGGTTGAACCCGGAAGCCCTCCTGCGACCACAGGACACCCAAACTTTCACACACCTCTCGCAGTCCTTCTTCTTCTTGCAAACACATTCATCGCAAATTTGCAGAACCTTTCATACGTTCCCTTGCATTCTAGGACACCTTCCACATTTATTCTTCCATCCACAGCCATACGTACTCCGCATCCACTCAGGTCTCTCAGGTCATCGTACAGACGACATTCAACAATCACATGTGTCCAGTCTTCTCTCTCAGCCCCACACTCACATGTTGCACTTTCATTCAAGTTCCTGTCATACAAGAACGCATTCATACTCCCATGTCCAGTCATCAAAAAACACGTATACACACTAGGATCAAACCAGGCATTCCTTTCAGCAAACGTCACGTCCTTTATATACTCGTACGTCGCTCGACCATTAACACTTTCATTCCACCTGGTCTGCCATCGTGCATACACCCTATCATTCACCAAGCTGACGCTCTCCTCCACACTTCTCACACTCAACTCTCCTTCAGTCACCAAGTCATTCTCAAATACATTCCACCCATTCTTAATCATTCGTATCAGTCCACTTCGCATACATTCTAGGTCCCAAGGCAGCACACCCATTAACACATTCATTGCATCCGTTGAGACAGTCTTACAAACGTTCAAACATGCATACATCACAATCCTTTGGCTTCTATTCATAATATCTCTTGCATACCTTGTCCTTACTGACTCACACCATACACTCGATCCATACATCACGCACGCAACGAACAAATTTTTATAAATCATTCGCACCGCACGCTTCCTCATACCCCATTCACATTTCAATACACGCCTCATCTGTCCAACTACGTTCGTCACTTTCGCTCTCATACGCTCAAGATGCACCTTAAAGAACATCTTCTCACTCACTCTTATGCCAAGATACTTAACCATATCCACGTATCTTATTGGCACTCCATTCATCCGCACATACGGTCTTCTGCTCCCAGCCATGCTTCCTTTCAAAAACATTGTCACCGTCTTGCTCTCGGACACCGAGACGCCAACACTCTCACCCCATTCGCTGACAGTTCTCATGCACTCTGTTCCCTTTCTCTCAATCTCCACTCGACTCCGTCCCTCGATAAGCAACAACAGATCGTCCGCATACGCCACACATTTGCATTCACAATCTTCCAGCTTCCACAGGAGCCCATCCATCATCAGGTTCCAAATAAATGGACCACAGATGGACCCCTGCGGACAGCCTCTCTCAACATCTTTCCACACAACCTCGTTCGTTCCGATCATGCACGCACGCCTCCCCTGAAAGTAACTTTTCCAGAGGGGCATCTCCTCACATCCCACATCTCTCAGCTTCTCCAGCACTCTCTTCCACTCCAGATTATCGAACGCTCCCTTAAAGTCAACGAACACCCCAAGTACGTACTTACACTCACTCATTCTCACATATTCTTTCACTTTCGCCCAAGCACTCTCCGTAGATCGACCCCGCCGAAAACCATGCTGTGCCTCGTTCATCCTCACATTCACCTTGCCTTCAAGCCTTCCAATCATCAAACGCTCTAGCGTCTTTCCCAACACGGGCAGCAGACTTATTGGTCTGTACGACGCGGGGTCCGATCGTGGCTTCTCCGGGGACTTCGGAAGAACCACCACTCTCGCTCTTTTCCATGCACTCGGGAATTTACCGTTGCTCAAGCATGCATCAAAAATAGTCAGCAACCATCCCGGAATCACTCGCCACATAGCTCTCAACATTTCTGCATTTATGCCATCCAAACCGGGAGCCCTACCCAGCTTCGCTCTTCCAACCGCTCTTTCTACCTCACTCCATTCAAAACTCCTTACAGGCATTCGATCACTTTCATCCTCTAAGCCTTCATCCACACACACTCTCGAAGCTGGGAAGAATCTCTCCATCATAACATTCGAGCAGTCCTTCCACGTCACATACTCAACTCCATTCACCTTCAACGACGTCAGGCACTCTCTCACATACTTTCCCCTGCATACTCTATACACCACTCCCCATGGATCCAGGTTAGAATATACACTCACGAACTGTCTCCAGTTCTCCTCTTTCGTTTTCCTCATTCGAAACTTATATTCATTCATGCTTCTCTTGTAATCGTTCAATCGCTCCTCTACACACTCACCACCTTCCTTCCTCGCTCTCTGCCACGCTCTCCTACACTTTCTCACCCTGGATTTAAGATTACTCAGCTCTTTAGTCCACCACTGCCTCCTTCGTTCACTCTGACATCCTCGTTCCTTCATATGCCTTCCATTCACCTCCTGGATCCATTCAGTCACACTGTCAACCATTCTATCAACATTCGTTTCACTAAACACCTCCAGTGCATTCACACAGGCCACTTCATACAAGTCACTTTCATACTCCTCCCAGTTAACTCTCTTGCACACCCATCTCTTCCATGCATTCAACTCTCGATTGCCATTCATTTCATCATACATCATCTGGATAAGGATCACGTTGTGATCACTTATACTCCAATCATTCTTCACCTCCCATCTGAAACGGCACCCTGCCCAGTCACCATTCATCAATGAGACATCGACATCACTCTCGCCCCTCATTCCCGAGAAAGTATAATACTCGCTCGGCTCATTCAAAACAACCGTTCCGTTAGCAATCACCCATTCCTCCAATATCCGTCCGCGCATCTCATTCTCTCTACTACGGCCCCCGACCTTGCTGAACCACAAGGGGGAAGCCGCATTCGCATCCATCCCAAAAATCACTCGTCTTCCATTCACACACTCTCTCACTCTGTCCATGTACGCCAAGTATGGCCCAATATCGTAACCATACCGACAATACATGGACACGACGAACATTTCCCCAAAATCCCCCTTCAACCAGACACAAACACCATACTCATCTGTGCACTCCCAGACGCATATCGCTTCCACACTCTCATCACATACCACCACCGCGGCCTTGCCCGGCACACGCCCACAGACGTATACCCGCCAAGAACCGGGCAGTCCACACACTCGATCGTTTACAACGTACAGCTCCTGCAATAGAGCCACGCTCACACGCTCATTCATCAGCACTCCACTCAGATCATTCAAAACAGCATACGAACGCTGACAGTTCAGCTGTACAAGCTTAAGCAGCATTTCAATCATCGCTCACTCTCGCTTTTTCTCGCTCCAGCATTCGAACATACTCCGGACACTCTGTAGACAATACTGAGTGGTCAGACTTTCTGCCCTTCATCTTACAGTTTCTACACATGCTCGCAGCCTTACATTTCTCCTTCAAGTGACCACTCTCACCACATCGCTCGCAGAGTCTCTCAGCCATGCTACATTCCCTCATCATATGCCCGAAGGCAAAACATTTATAGCATCTCAGCACATTAACAAAGTCCTTCACTTTGCATGCCCGCCACTTAACATATACTCTGCCCTCACATATCAGCACATCGCGCATACGCTTGGACAGCTCCATTACCACATTACCCACAGTCATTCCTTTCCGATTCCACCTATTCACAATCCTGACTCTTTCTTTAAACTCGGTCTCCGTCACTCCAACACCTTTAAAATTCTTCAAGTATACCTCATTCATTAATTCATCGTTCGTAATTTCATTTTCAACGTCAAATACAACTACCTTAGGCCCCACCTTCCTAGGAGCGTCAACCTTGAGGCCCAAGTCACCAAACTTCTTACACTCCCTCAACATTCTCACGTCCTTCTCACTCGCTGCCTCGATGGCAATACCACCACTCCTCGTCTTTCTCACCGCTTTCACTCTCACATTCAGTTCACTACTAACATTCTTCATAACTTTCTCCTTGACCTCTTCGCTGGACATTTTCACTCTCTCATCCTTTGCCTTAACCACTACAGCGTAGGTCTTCTCTTTCACACGTTCATCCACACACGGACTCACTGCCTGTTTTAACAAGCTCGAACTAGCGACGCTCTTTCCAACCACGCCAGCATACGTCATACTCTTCCCAGACACCTCTCTTTGCGTAACTAACTTTTCGCATTCATCCAGTCTACCAGTCAACCTTTCATTCTTAGCAATCATTCGCATCAAAATTTCCTCATACTCACTCACACTATTCAGAAGGAACTCACTCATCGTTTTAGTTACCTTCTCGGCGAATATGTACTTACGTATCTTATTGCCGATTCCACGCATCAGACCTAGCTCATCATGGTGCGCTTCAACATCAGGCCGGTCAATAGCGCTACGCTTAGCCCGTTTCACCGGGCTAACACTGCGCGAATACATAGAGGAACTCGCTGCACGCCCCCTAGGGGCTTCGATCATTTGGACTTCGACATCAGAGCTTGCCTCCTCTTCGGCTTTTCCCCCCCCAAGATTTTCCCCAAGTTTTGTGCGTTTCAGACTCTCCATATTGTTCCCACGAGTTGGGACGAACTACACGTCGCCCCCCGGGTGACGCCCTTTCCGGGGGGAAGGCTTCATCACTCAGGAGGTCGCCAGGTATCCTGAGGTGGACGCTAAGGGCTGATGCACCCACCAGCCCACCCCCCAGTGCCATCGACTGGGGAGTGCCTACTAACCGCGGTACCTCAGCTTTCGGTTAGGGATTTTTTATAGAGGTTATCTCACCCTCGCGGAGCCAGCCGGTTAAGGCAAGTCCCCCGCTCCTGCGAAACATGACCACAGGTTTACGGTATGGTACGAGCTGGGTACCCCGGGGTCGCTAAGCCCGTGCCTCATGCCGACAGGCAGTGGAGGCCCCTGGGGGGAGTAGATAGGGACAGAGGGAATCTCGTTAATCCATTCATGCGCGTCACTATTTTTTTTTTTTTTCCTCGACCAATAACTATGGCATGACCACAGCCTTAGTCGGTTTTTGCGCCTGCGTAACGACCGGCGGCGCCGTAGGTTATCCTCCTCATCATAATTAATTATTTTTCACCCCACTCCTTCTCTATCGGTTAGCGCAGGTGACGTGCGATAACTCCACACAGACGTTCGGCGGTTGAAAATTCTCCAAGCTGCGACACCCCCCACCAGGACTCGAGACGACACCACTTTGAGGTCTCTTCGGCTCATCAATAAAGATTCCAACAGTTCCCTCACCGACTTCGCACTCCAGATACCTCTCCAAGACAAGGTAGCGGAGAAGAAGCTAACCTCCTCCGTGCCATTGCTAGACGCAATCGCCCGTCGGAGGCTAGCATTTCCAGCGTAATACTGGACCTTGCGTTTGTGTGCAAGATCCAGGATTGTCTGCTCCCCCACCACCTGTGCGTCAATAACGTACGACTTCTCTGACCTGACCGCGATCAGATCTGGCTTTCGCATACCTTCATCTGTTCGGAAGACCGGTTCGCGAGCTACACGGAACCCTCTCTGCTCCAAACCACGTGCCAGATATGCCACAACAGCATCATGCCGTTTGACACGAGCATCATGCGTGCGGTGGCACACCTGGAGCACGTGGTTGAGCGTTTCCGGCAGCCCGCAGCCAGCCCTGCAGCTCCTGTCCTGCCTGCGGCCCCTTGATGTTCGGGATCTTGTGGGTAGGGCATTGATCCGCAACTTACAGAGTCATAGTTACTCCCGCCGTTTACCCGCGCTTTTTTGAATTTCTTCACGTTGACATTCAGAGCACTGGACAGAAATCACATTGCGTCAACACCCTTGGGGGCCATCGCCTTTATAATTTTGGTGTTAACAGTGTTCTTTGGCTAGTTTGACGAATCCTGCGATGAGTTCTGGTTTTTTATGAAGTCTATGTGTGGTTGTATACTGAAACGTGTTCCAAAATAAATTCCTAGGTAGCGGACTTTTGGTTGCATTTTCATCAATTTGTCTCCAATTTTCACTGTTGGCGGTCTCTTTATGTCAAAGAACCCTTTAAGGAAAATCATCTCCGACTTGCTCTTAGACAGTTGCAATTTCTGTTTAGCGC
The DNA here is from genome assembly GCA_032399605.1 of Melipona beecheii. Taxonomy (NCBI): domain Eukaryota; kingdom Metazoa; phylum Arthropoda; class Insecta; order Hymenoptera; family Apidae; genus Melipona; species Melipona beecheii. The sequence continues at coordinate 2,359 of JAUCMO010000500.1, read as the reverse complement.
ACCATTTCTGGAGAGCCTTTGTAACTTCGTTGGCTTTGGTCTCAATGCCTAGTCTCGTTTCGGCACTCACGACGACTATTAGGTCGTCTGCAAATGCTATGGCTTCGTTACCATTCCGTCCAGCTTCTTCAATTGCCTCATCGAAAATAAGGTTCCAGAAGATTGGACCTAGAACTGAACCTTGAGGGTATCCTTTTTTTATTCTTCGCTCCGCCGTCTTTTCGGCTCGAATTATGTTCGCGGTTCTGTCCTTGAGGTAACTCTGCACGAGGCCGTAATGGTTTCTAGGGCAGCTTCTGGCTTTGAGGTTGCCCAGGATGCTCGGCCACCAAACGTTATCAAATGCATCGGAAATATCAAATAGGAGGCCTACCGCGTACTTGCTCCGCGTTGATCCCACTATCCGACGCAGCTCCACTATTGCATCGTCAGTACACCGGCCGGGTCGAAACCCGTACTGTCTTGGTGATGAGAGTGAGTGGTTGTTTACGAGTCCTTTTAGGCGTCCAGAAATCGCTCTCTCCAGGATTTTCCCCATGACTGGTAGCAGCGATATCGGCCTGTAGGACTTCGTATCTGTTTTATTTTTCTCCTCGCTTTTGAGCAGTACTCGAATTAGTGCTTTTTTGTATTGTGTCGGGAACACCATTTGCGCCAGACAACTATTGAACAGTTCTAGGATTTCAAGCTGTAGTACTGGCCAGGCCTCTTTTATCATCTTGAACTCGATGAGGTCATGTCCCGGCGCTTTCTTGATGTTTATTGTTTTTACTATGTCGGCTATTTCCTGTAGTGTGAATGGTGAGCTGTCGTCAGTTCCTTTTGTTTTTCCTGTTTCATTCCTCATTTTATAGTGCCGGTTTGTTTCATTTGTTATGTCGTCGCTGGGAATTAGCTGGTTCATTAGTGCTTCGGCTGTTTCATCCCATGTCATTGTGTGAGTTCCTTCTATTTTTAGGTTACATTGAGCTGTGTCCAGTTTCAGTCTTTTGGTTTGTATCTTATACACTGTGCTCCATGGATTTTTGTTACCTTCCCTTGCGACGAATTTTTCCCAGCTTTCCTGTTTTGCCTTTTTAATTTCCGTGGAGTAGCTGTTCCTAATTCTTCGGAAATTAGCAAGTACGCGCTTCCTGGCTGTTTCGTCACAAGTTCTTTGTAGCTTGTGCCTGGCCTCGAATACCTTCTTCCTCAGGTTACTCAGTATTCGGTTCCACCAAGGCACTGACTTGTTGAACACTTGCTTTCTTGGAATTTTCTTGTTACCAGCCTCCAGGATCTTTTTATCTAATAGCTCGGATCGTGTCTGTGCGTCCAGTTGGTTCGATGCGTGTCGTGTTTCTGTTTGCCCCTGGAGTTGCCTTAGGTGTTCCCGATAGGCGTCCCACTCCGCGCTCTTTGCGTTATATCTATTGCTCCTTTCTGCTTGGGGGTCATAACTTGTGCATGTGATTTCGAATGTTATAAGTCGATGGTCGCTGTTTATTTCGTTGGGGTGTACTGTCCAGTTTTTTATCTTTTTAGCAATTGCGTTGGTGGCTATTGTTACGTCTATATTGGATTGTCCGTGTATATTGTCGAATGTTGGTGCATTTCCATTTCTGTTAAATACTATTAACCTGTGCTGAGCTATAAATCGCTCTAATTCCTCGCCTCTGCTGTCGAGTATTCCGTTGTGTGTCGTTAATTTGTACCAGGATTCCGAGGTCGCATTTGCGTCGAGACACATCACGACCTCTTTACCCTGCAACGCTTGTATTATTGTCTCTAGGCGTTGGAGGTAGGGCCCTATTGATTCCGAGTGTTGCATGTACACGCTTACCAGGTAAAATCTGACAGGGGACCGCACAGTTTCCGCACATGTGAAATGCGAGTTGCACAGGTGATCAAGTTTTAGAATTCTCATTGCTGGGTTCCGGATGGCGATAGCTGATTTGATGTTTTTGTTTCCTATTGTGCTGCTGAAGGGTTTTGTGTCTGATATTGTCCTGATTGTGACCCCGAGTCCATTTAAAATGCCTTCACGGTTATACGGTTGCTGGAGTGCTATTGCTTCTATGTTTTTTCCGGTTAGAACTACTCTTAATTCATCCAGTGACAGGCGCGAGTTCTGTGCTTTAAGTTGCGCTATTTTGACCGTTATCCTGTTTCTATCGTTATTTCGTTTACTTGCCATAGTCGATTTTTCAAATTAGGTTTGTTAAAGCGAATTTATATGCCGGACAATCGGCGGACCGAGATGAGTGATTGCACGGTTTTACAGCTCGTTTACAGTTGATGCAGATCGGGTTTTCATTCTTTTTTGGACAATTTGAAATGCGTGTCCTTCGCATCCGCAGTGGCCACAGACTTCGTTGGC